>JAGVVM010018068.1:0-10110 GCA_019149425.1 Psidium friedrichsthalianum
GCTACTAAAAAAACAGATGAAGGAGTGCAAAAGTGCATAACAAATTTAGTTGGATGTCTTCTATACTTTCGATATTTATACTAATAAAAAAAATTATATATATCATTTGAAATAATTCGAGATTAAATAGCCGTATGATATTCAAGTCGAGACCCAATTGTCATATCTTAGTTTTGGCTCAGGTGCGCCATGGAAGCTCAAGCTGAGATTGGGGGTCAAGTATAGATCGTGGCGACTCGGAACTCCATCTAAGTTGGGTCCTGTGCAGCATGAGCATAGTTCAACCGGCCAACCTAGGGTCGATCCATCGAAACACCCGATGTTTTTGCAATTGCTTATGTGTGTTGATTGGATGCTCGCGTATTGGTGGGCAACATCATAGACAGCGACGTACACGAGAAGTCACCAATTGTAGCTGCTCAACGGACAACTATTCTTTTTCGTATTTATATTGTCACGACACATAATTATTTAGTTTAGTATATTAAAGTAACCCCAATTCGAGATTATGTGTTCTATGATATAGCCAACAATTCGGCCACTCACGTGTAATAACTGGAACCACCTTTGAGTTAGTTCTAGCTCGTAACACGAGACAAAGACTCGCATGAAAATGTACCTTAACCAATTTGTCAGGGACCAATTGAAAGTCAAATTAGAAGGGAAAATTTCAAAAAAGTGCCTCGAGTGCTCTTATTTTTCAAATGAAGGTTTGAATTGGATGTTGTTTTCAAATAAGAGCCTGTAATATCATCATATCTCAAAGAAGGCCAAAGGCTGCGTATGGTAACCATTCTCATTCTCTGATTCTGTCCCAACAGTAAAGAATGAGAATCATGTTTGGTAACCCAAATAATTTTGATTCTGATCTCTGTTCCCAGAATCAGTTTTAGAGAATCAGAATCAGTTTAGAGTAAAATCCAGAAAAAAAAAAAGTTGGGTTTTTGAAAAAAGAATCACTTTGACAATCAGAAAAGATAATGAAATCTCACCCTACTTTCACTTTCTTTTCAGTTTTTTAGTCACTTTTCTCTCAAACCTAATAAAAAATAAAATAAAATATTTAAAAAAAAATTGAATTTTTTTTTATAAAAATCACGAAAAAATTTAGAATTTCTAAAAATAGAAAAAGCTTAGATTATGCTAGTTTGATCTCATTTTCATAAATTGAGGCCTAAATTTTCTAGATTTCACTCTTCTACAAAAAATGTTGCGGAAGATGAGGGATCTAACATGCAGATGGTAACATATATACTCATAGCCGTGTGTCACAAAATGTAACCATCTGCACGTGGAGCTGGAGCCAACACCCACTTGGATTTAGGACAAAAGTTGCAAATGATAGTGAAGGACTCTTACTTGTATCAAGGAGGAAATTGATTTTTTGTTCAGTGAATAATTTGTTATTTGGCTGTTATGTTTGTATGTATTTGGACAACGCAACATTTTAAAAAAAATGAGTCCTTAATATGGAAACGTGTCCCATGCTTCAATCGAACTTCAACATCATGTATTAAATTTGTGTTTCATTTATGATATGCTAAAAAAATAATTGTATTTTAAATTATTTTAGTGTGCATTGGAAATTAGCCTTCATTTAGGATGAAATTTTACAAAGTAACTACTAGTTATTTGACTTAAATGAAAAAATTAGAAAGAAAAATAGTTTTTCAAAATATAATTTTGTGCAGTTATCCAACGCGTTTCTGGTTCTCCAAAACTCATCCAGGAACAGAATCAGAAAAAGTCATTTTAATCAGAATCAGTTTTTGGAATTAGAATCGTTACTATACGCAGCCAAAGTGGCTATGGTTGTTTCAAATAATGGTTCGGCCTCGCCGACCGATCAATTTTCTGACCAATCTAAAACATTTTGTCAAATGTAATTTTAACTTAATTTTTATTAATTAAATCAATTAAAATTAAAAGTAAAGTAAAAAAAAGGGAGAGAGAGATGCATAGCAGAAGTGCAACCTCTACTGCCTCTGTGTGTTTCTGTTTTTTTTTAGTTTTAATTTTTTAATATTTAAAAAACCAAAAAGGAAAAATAAATAATAGATAATAAGAAATTTACATGACTAGAATGTCCCTATCAATGGTGAGTCAGGCTTTTTTTTGAGACTGATAAGGTTATTTCAATCTTTTATTTGAAATAGTATCCACTTCAGGCTTTTATTGAGATAATGACAATATTTCCGGCCCTTATGTGAACAATATCATTTCATGCGTTTATTTGAGAAATGAAGATGCTTCGAGCCCCTTTTGAAATTTTTCCAAATTAAAATTCAGATGTAAAGCGAAAAATTGAAAAAAAAAAAAACGCGCTTTAGAAAGTTCAGGAATTTTTTAAAAAAAATATTTGGTCCGATACTAGAAATCAGAAAGTATCGTAAGATCTTGTTTTTGATTCAGCAGAGCAAGAGAGTACCACCGGACCGCCACCTCCTAAAATGCCGAAGAAGCGGCGAGTGCCGTGTGTTCTGTGGAGGCTGTTCCGAGACCGCGCGCGGCCGCTCGTCGACACCATCGTCAAGTTGCTCCCCCCACCACCGTCGGCGGCGGCGGCGGCGGGAGCATTGCCGGTGGTGCGGGGGAAGGCGTTGCCTCGGCTGCGTCCGCGGCGGGGGAGAGGCGGCGATCGCGTCGTTCCTCCTCAGGCCCGACGATCCATCCGAGTACCGCAAGCTCCTCACTCGGTGCTTCGTCGTCGTCGGTGACGATGCGCCTCCACTCTCCGACTTGAGTCCTCTCGCTCGCTGGTCTCAACGTCAGGTACGGCCTCAAACTACCCTCCACTGTAGATGAACAACTATGTACGTTTACTTAATTATACTCTTATTTTGGTGTTTTGAAGTTGTTCCATTTAGATAGGATATTTAGGAATTGAAGTTACGTAGATACGAAAAGTATGGATGGCAATGTCTTGAGCAGCGACTTTGTTAGTTCTTGAAGGTTTGCTTTGTAATGTTGTCATCAGTCAAATTGTCCTTTTGTGCTGACTTTCAGCTTTTAGCTTTCAATCACTTCCCGTCGCAGTGGCTTTTGCTTTCTGGGATATGCATTTGGCGCAGGGTGGATCTCTCGCTGGCTATAACTAGTCCTAATTGTCCTGTAGATTGTATTGAGGACCATCGAGATGGTATGCTCTGAGAATTCAGCTTCCGGCAATGTAATATCCAATGGCTATAGTAAGGTAATTAGCCGTTCTTTACTGTGGAGGCAATCATGTTTTTCTTGCTCCTAGTAGAAACATTCAGCTTTGTTCAAGTTCCATGCTCCACTATATTAAGAACTTGTTGTTTTATGTGTGTAGTACTTGTGACACCGCATTGTTTCTAAAGTCTTATTGCCATATTGCAGGAAGTCAAAATTTTTTTTTTTTCCGGCAGAGTTAATAGTCAATTTTATATTTCATCTCTCTCTCTCTCTCTCTACCACACAGTTTTGGAAATAATTAAGTCAAAATATGTATTCTTAGGTGATTAACAAATTGTTGGTATGAATTTTTACCTGTCCTTCTCCCTATTGGCAAGCTGGGATCCATGATAGTATATCTTGTTTTATGGTTGTCGATTGTTTCTTTTAAAATAAAGCCTAATAAGTTTTCTAGTTGAGTTATATTGTGAATGAAGAATCTATACCTAGTAAATTTTAATTTCTGTTGACAGGATGACCATTCTAGTGTTGCTGTTGAGCTTCTGACTTCTTCGGCCTGGTGCGTTCTCTTAGAAAGGGTATGTCATGGAAAGATTCTGATCTGTGGATTTTTCAACTTCTTCTGCCTTCCTCTTCTTGGTTCTGGTGTTTGACCACGTCAGATAATCATGGTTGGGACCTTGGATTAACTGAAAACATTCTTATCTGCAGGTTGGCGATAGTGTAATGATGTACTTGCTCAAGTATGCGTCAATCTTTTTGCCATATCCTTGTAAAAACACTTTCAAGTGGCTGGACTTCCAATCACAAAACTGGACAATAGGCTGTTGAAGCATTCACTAGAATCCCACTCTCAACGTACTTTTTTGCTCCAATACGTTAGCTTGTGAGTTCAGCAAACGTTTTATAATCGATGCTTTATCTAACATCCTTGGTGGCAGCGGTGGACCAAGAATTTGAGGGTTTTTTTTTTCTTTTTTTTTTTGGGGGGGGGGGGGGGGGGGGGGGGGGAGACACAAATTTAACATAAGTATGTAACATATAATTTGTATTCAACAATTTTTCCATTGTTTACTACTACGAAGTATTTTTGGACTGCCTGGAGGAGGGGGTGGGGGTTTACCAGCCTCCTCTAGGTCAGCTAGTGCTTCATGGAAACATCTCTTTCTATTGTATTTGTTTCACATTTGTTAACTTGCCTCCTTCCCTTCCCACCACCCCCCCCCCCCCCCCCCCCCGGGGAGAATAACATCATACTATGAAATGATCTAATGGGTTGAGGATGACCCAATTAAGGGATGAAATATGCTAATCATTTTAGATTAGGAAATTGCTGTATAAGAATGATGACAATGAAGGGAATGAGAGTTCAATGCATTATGTTTGAAGTCTTTAACATAAAAAGAGAGGTCATCAGGAAAGCTTTCGTAGTTTCTATTCACATTTTCATTTTCACAATTCTAACTACTGAATCAGTGGATTTTGATAGTCAGCCGATGAAGGATGAAATTATATGTATTGAATTATGCTGATTTTTAGGTCCTGATTTTTAGGAATAGCTATAATTAATTAGTTAGGAAATGATTTCTTAGTATCCCATAATTTGTGGGAGTGGTCCTGTAATATGTGGGATTACAATAGCTGTATTTTTCAGATTTGTTAGCTGTATTTTTCAGATCTGGTCTTTTCTTTAGCTTGTACTTATTATAGTCCTATAAATAGCTTTGTAATAGTGGATCAAGAAGTAATGAGAATTATCACAATTCTTTTCTCTAAATTCTACATGGTATCAGAGCTTTACGCTTGTTTTTTTTTTCCTGGGATAGTGTTGCAGTGCAGCCTTCATTGCTGCAATAATCTTCTCCAATCATAGCCTTCATTGGTGGATTTGCTTTTGCAGCCATCATTGCTGCAATATTCTTCCAATCACAGCCTTATTGCTGAATTTGTTCTTGCAGCCTTCGTTGCTGTAATAATCTTTCAATCACAGCCTTCATTGCTGGATTTGTTTTTTGTGTTTAACAATCTGATCGCAACCGTAATTGTTGTGATCTTCCTTTCCCAGTACTTTTGCTGTTTTTCATTGTACCTGGAAATATCCATGTATGAGGCAAAAATTCAAGCTGAGGAGGTCAATACCAACCATATGACCGGAGATCTACGAAATTTGAGGGCAAACTGTAGGCCGAATGAGAAGAATTATCTCTTTTTAGGGCCTCTTGAAAAGCCATATGGTGCATGTTCTTTGGCACTCTTGGGTAAGAATCCATTCTCTTTTGGTCTAAATGCCTCAGAAATACTTTTTGGCGAAGCTTGGATAATAGATTCAGGTGCTACGGATAACATGACTCACACTTCACATTTTTTTAGTAACTATACCCTATGTCCAAGCAATAGAAAAATAGCGGTCGCAAACGGTTCCCTGGCCACTGTTGTAGGAATTGGTGATATCCATATTACACGCATTCTCACTCTCAAAGGTGTCCTCCATGTGCCAAAACTGTCGGCCAATCTTGTCTCCTTACAAAAGCTCACCAAAGACCTCAAATGTTATGCAAGTTTTTACCCTACTACTGTGTTTTTTAGGAACAGGATTCGGAGAGGAAGATTGGACTTGCTAAGGAAGGGAATGGGTTGTACTATCTTGAGATGCCGAGGGTTTCGAAGAAAGTCATAAATAATTCATCCTTGTCATTCCTTGGAACTTCAAATAAAGATGTCATTTGGCTTTATCATTTTCTTTTTGGTCATCCATCTTTCCGTGTCTTAAACATCATGTTTCCTTCTTTGTTTAAAGGATTAGATACGAGTGAATTTCAGTTTGATACTTGTGAATTTGCTAAGCACACTCGTGTATCTTTTCTATTAACAACAAAAGAAGTTCTCATCTTTTTGATTTGATTCACAGTGATATTTGGGGACCCTCCATAATTCCAAATATCTCGGGGGCTCGATGATTTGTTTCTCTAATTGATGATTGCACTAGGGTCACATGGATATTCTTACTCAAACACAATCCTAATGTAAGTAGTATTGTTCCTAATTTCCATTCCGGGGTTCAAAACCAATTTGGAGTCAAAATCAAGAGCTTTAGGTCAGATAATGCTCGAGACTACTTTAATTAGATCTTCTCAACCTATTTCCAAAAGGAAGGGATCATTCATGAATTATCTTGTGTAAGCATACCATCACAAAAATGGGGTTGCTGAAAGGAAAAATGGTCATTTGCTTAACACTACTCGAGCATTGTTGTTTCGTAGGAATGTCCCCAAGTCTATTGTGGCGAAGCTATCCTTACATCTATATACATGATTAATAGACTACCATCAAGAGTATTAGATTCCAAAACTCCTATGGTAATTCTTTCCAGCTTTTATCCTCATTTCAGGACAACAAATAATCTTACACCTAGAGTCTTCGGTTGCACCTCATTCGTGCATGCTCATAACCAACAAAGGGGGAAACTAGATCGCAAAGCAATCAAGTGTGTCTTCCTTGGTTATTCCTCTATACAAAGGGGTATAAATGTTATCATCCTCCTTCTAAAAAGACCTGCCAATGTTACATTTGTAGAAAACAAACCTTACTTTCCACAGTCTTATCTTTAGGGGGAGAAATCATTAATGAAAGATGAAGACTTTGAATACCTAAATCTTGACTTACGTCCTTGTAAGGAAAAGATAATACGTATTATTCAATAATCAGTACTTATACATGAGCAACCCAACAAACCCTAAGAGACACAAAGACAATTTTGCCCTTTTTACTTCTAACACTCCTCCTCAAGCTGGAGCATAGATGTAATCATGCCGAGCTTGTTACAAATATATTCTATCCTCCCATAACCCAAAGGTTTAGTAAAAATGTCTGCAAGTTGTTCACCAGTTCTAACATGACTGGGAACAATCATTCCACTTTGCAGCTTTTCTCGAATGAAATGACAATCAACCTCAATGTGTTTTGTTCTCTCATGAAACACAGGATTGGATGCTATATGCACCGCTGCCTTATTATCACACCACAAAGGCATAGGAACCAAAGCCTTCAAGCCTAGCTTAGTCAATAACTGCTGAATCCACACTAATTCACATGTGACTTGTGCCATAGCTCTATATTCTGACTCAGCACTGGAGCGAGCAACAACATTCTGCTTCTTACTCTTCCATGACACCAGATTTCCTCCAACCAATGTACAATAGCCAGTAGTTGATCTCCTATCATCTGGAGACCCTGCCCAATCAGCATCAGAAAACCCTCAATTCTACTATGACCATGATTTTCGTAAACAATTCCTTTTCCTGGAGTCTTCTTTAAGTACCTTAAAATTCGAATTACTGCATCCCAGTGAGATGTACGAGGGGAAGACAAAAACTGACTCACCACACTAACTGGAAAGGCAATATCTGGTCGAGTAACTGTGAGATAATTCAGTTTCCCCACCAATCTTCTATATCTTTCAGGACTATAAGAAGCTCTCCTCCATCGGCAACTAGTTAACCCCTTGTTCCATAGGTGAATCAAAAGGTTTTGATCCCAACATACCTGTCTCAGTAAGTAGATCCAGGACATATTTTCTCTGTGATAGAACAATGCCTTTCTGTGACCGTGCCACTTCAATTCCTAAGAAATACTTCAACTTCCCTAAATCCTTAGTCTGAAACTGTTTCTGAAGATATACCTTTAGTTCAGATATACCAACCAATCATCTCCCGTGATAATAATATCATCCACATATACAATCAGGAATAGCTTGCCTTCGTCTCTCTGTCTATAAAATAAAGAATGATCATTGCCACATCTAGACAAGCCAAAAGAATGTACAGACTCAGAAAATCTTCCAAACCATGCCCGTGGAGATTGCTTCAACCCATACAAAGATCTTTTCAATTTGCAAACTAGTCCTCCAGACTCCCCCTGAGCAACAAACCCCGGAGGTTGCTCCATATAAACTCTTCATGAAGAGTACCGTGTAAAAAGGCATTCTTGACATCAAGCTGAAATAATGGCCAGTTATATGTAGCAGCAAGAGAGATCAAAATCCGAACAGAAGTAAGCTTGGCAACAGGAGAAAAAGTATCCAGATAATCAACTCCATATACTTGAGCATACCCTTTCGCAACAAGTCTTGCTTTTAAGCGAGCAAGGGAACCATCGGGATTGACTTTCACAGCATATACCCCCTACAACCAATAGCAGTTTTGCCTGAAGGAAGAGGTACCAAGTCCCAAGTTTGATTATCTTGTAAGGCCTGTAATTCTTCTTCCATAGCTGTCCTCCAGCCAGAACTTTGTAATGCCTCAGATACAGACTTAGGAACAGGATATTGCTCAACAGTAGATAAAAATGATCGAAAGGAAGGGACACGGAAGAATATGAAATAAAATTGGCAATTGAATGTTGAGTGCAAGCACGTGTACCTTTGCGATGAGCAATAGGAAGGTCAAGATCGGACGCAGGAGGAGGATCTGGGATGGAAGATGACGTAGTAGAGGCTGCAGGAGGAGAGAAGTATGAACCCGAGAGCGGCGAGTATAAACCTGCAAAGGAGGTGGTTCCTGTGTAGATACAGGTGCAGTAGCAGGAACAGTTGACCTAATGGTGGTTACATGAAATTCCTCATCCAACTCAGACACAGAAATGGGACATCATGATAAGAAGTGGATTCAAAAAATGAAACATCAGCAGTTATGAGTATTTTTTCAGTAATGGAGAATAGCAACGATACCCCTTTTGAGTACGGGAATAACCTAGAAACACACACTTGATAGCCCTGGGATCAAGTTTGGATACTCCTGGTCGATGATCACGAATGAAACAGACACAACCAAATATACGAGGTGGTAAGTCAAATAGTGAGTGATTTGGAAATAAAGTAGAAAACGGAATACCACCTCGCAAAACTGAAGAAGGCATGCGATTAATAAGATAGCATGCAGTCAAAACAGCATCAGACCAAAAGGTTTTGGGACCTTCATCTCAAACAGCATAGATCTCGTAACTTCCAACAGATGTCGATTTTTTCTTTCAGCAACACCATTCTGTTGCGGTGTATCAGGACAGGAAGATTCGTGAATCATACCATGTTGTGTCATAAAATCAGAGAAAGGTGCAGAAAAGTACTCCTTTGCGTTATCAGAACGCAAAACTTAACATGCACACCAAATTGAGTATAAATTTCAGATATAAACGCACGAAATATAGAAAACAACTCCGAACGATTTTTCATTAGATATAACCAAGTAACTCTGGAATAGTCATCAACAAAAGTAACAAATATCTAAAACCCAAATTGGAAGTCACATGACATGGACCCCAAACATCGGAATGAACTAACAAACGGAGACTCTGTTCGTTAATGACTCGAGGCGGATAATTGACACGACGTAATTTGCAAGTTGGCATGACTCACACCTAAACTAGAAAGAGACTTGAAACTGGAATCTAATCTCTGAAGACTCTGTAGAGAAGGATGACCAAGGCGACAGTGGATCTGATGTAGAGAAGTAACACCAAAACATGCAAATGAAGTGGAGTCTTCAAGCACATACAACCCCCCTTCCTCACGTCCTCTACCAATCGTCTTCTTCGTAGCCAGATCCTGGAATATACAAGAATCAGGATAGAATGTTACTGAACATTGAAAGGTTTTAGTTAACTTACTGATGACAGGAGATTGAATGGAAATTGAGGAAGATAAAGCACTGAGGATAATGGTAATGAGGGGTCGGACAAAACTGTGCCAACTCTTTAACAGTGTGGAGGAACCATTAGCTAATGTAATGTGGTCCGAAGATGGAGTAAGAGAGGAAAAATTATTACCTGAAAAGACTGACAGTGATCAGAAGCCCCTGGAATCAATGGACCAAGGCACGAGAAAGCAGCTGAAACAAATGCTAGTGGCACGACCTGTCTGTAAAAAACGTAGCAGTGGAAGAAGTCGGCTGTGAATTCCTG
>JAGVVM010018070.1:0-16476 GCA_019149425.1 Psidium friedrichsthalianum
GTAAGCGATCCCTCCAAATTTCTCGTAGGTGGACATATTTGAAGCGATTAAAAGAATGCATAAGTCACGTTACACATACCCATCTTAATATTTTTTTTCTTTTCTTCAGTTGTCTCTTCTTCTCCATTCATAAATAATACCGACGTTTTTGCAATAACATTGTCGGATTTCTTATCTAAAGAGGTTATGAGCTTAGGTTACAAATGTTAAGTATAGAAAGTACATAACCATTTAGCTTTTCTTTCTCCTTCCCTACGAACAGAACAAAAATCATGCTAGCCGTACGTTATTATATCGCTATTCATCCCATCATATCCAAATCATATCTAAAGAAAAATAAAACGATGTATGCTCGCCCGAAACGGCGGAGAAATCCGAATTCTAATTCGAATTCGAACTTTTTTAAGATGTAAACAATGTTGACTAAAAGCCAATCATGAACACTTACCACGGCCATGTCTAAAAAGCCCAATTCTCATTAGAATCCCCACAAATCGAGAAAAGGATTAAGGTAAGCTTGCAAAAAAAGAACATATTCCAGAGGGAAAAAAGAAGAATTATCACAGAAAATATGGCACTGAATGCAATTAAACAAAAATAAGATCCTTTATGTGTCTTTCCTTCCAAGAGGTGGTGACTTAAAGCGGGGGCGTTGAAGAACTAGCTGAGTTGTCTCCTTTGGTCCTTGGAAAATAATTTTCTTGCATGGGACATGCACATCGTGCATTCAAAGTTGACCAACTAATTCTTTTATATCTTTGACATTGAAAAAAAGGAACTTACTCAATTGGTCATTATTAAGTAGGTAAGGGATGTATAATTAATCAGCATGAAAAATCTTGCCTAATCTTTCATGTTGGGTGAATAATGATTATTACAAGTCCATGTGGTTAATGTGTTAACCTCACATGCAGACCCATGATCAAGAGAGACAAAATGCTTGCGATTGGATTATGAGATTGCTGTTCAGGCACGTTGAGGAATTTATATGTACTATCGACCCGTTTCTTTGCAATTAGCTTTTAAAACAAACGATTTCTCTATAGCATGCAAGTGATGCCCTCGGATTAGCCAACTCGAGATATTGTCTGTCTTGATCCGTGTCACACCGATTTCACAATATCATCCTTTAACGTACATGTAAACACTTTCCCAAGAGATCACCCGTATCGGTAATAGTTCGACTTAAGCATGTTTGACATTGGAGTTCCAATGCTAAACCTATTGTCAGGTCAAAAGGCACCTTTCGTGAATTAATTCCAATTCCACATATACATCTCAAGAGTACTCTGCCTCCATTCGATCATCCATTTGATTTATTCTTATCCCCTTCATCATTCTAAAGTCTGCCATGAGCTGCTCTTCTGCGGGCCATCGAGTCCCGGCGATCATTCCCCTCCTATGTCCGACAGAATCGTTCCAACACGGGTCGAGCTTTGTGACAAATTGAAATGTTAAACATCCCCATCATACTTTTTTCGGAAATTACGAAATACGCCACGGACGGTGATAACTGACCCATCAGCACGCGGTTGGTTGGTGGGGACACGTGCTTGGTTGTGGGACACGTGGCAGATTTTTAAAAATGGCGCTCCCCTTTTACTCGATTATTTTACAGGCCGTGCCAAAAAGGATAATGCCACTGCATGCCTGCATTATTGACATTTAAAAAATGGTTGCTTTTCTTTTTTAATTATTTTTTAATTGTATTATTGCTAGACAAGACCATGGGACCCACCCACAGATGTTCGAAAACCGACGCTCCAACGTGTCGGTCAACCTCGTCCTTTTCTTTTTTGTTTCAAAGCTCTATCGTTTAAATGGTTTGCTCTTCCTTCCTCGAAATTCCAAATTTATTTCTTATGGCGTGTAATTGCAATGCAACTTCGATTATTTATTGATCCGTGATAGTGACGAGGACGTAAAACCTAAACACGCACCGTAAGTCGTTGTAAATAGCACAAGAAATCTCAACGTGTGCTCGTTATTGAATCTGATGATTGATCGCTAAATGTTTACGATGACAGATCTGTTATTCAAAGATGAGAGTGTTTTTTTCAGCTCCGAAGTATATTTTGTTATATGTTTTCTGGTATTTGCTTTATTCTAGAGTTATTTGAGATTTGCTAGACTTCAAATCCTTTACATATCTCTTGAGTATTATTCTGCTTAATGAATGAAAAATTTTCATTCGACCGAAAAAAAAAAGGTAAAATTTTGAGCTGAGCTTAAAATTGATTTTTCTTGTGGACATGAAAACTATTGAATAAGGCCGTCCAAAAACTTGTATGAGGCGAGCGTGGAATTGAATTTTATTTGCATCAAAAGTAGATGGACCGTCCCCTTACCTCTTTCTTATTTATATTTTAAGTGCAAGCATGCCGAGTTATGTGGACTAGACTGATAACTCAAATCGATTCTTTAAATTATTCAAATGCAATACGGTCCGTGTTGCCCTCAGATATATTTTAAATTAAGGACATGCGAGTTTCAAAATAGGTAGGGTATTTGCGTTACTCTAGAACCTACTTGATAGATATTGATTTCAAGTTTTGGGGATCTAAAACCTACTCTAGGTTCTTTGAACCACCATGGAACTTGTCGATTTTGCAAGTTTTTAGGTTACAATGTATTACCCAGTTCTTTTTTGTGAAAGATTTTTTTGATAAATACAATATTATTGCCGTTCTAGTTCTTAAATATAAATGGGTTACATCATAAAGTACTCATGTTCTTGTCTAATGGTAACATAATTCTAAAACGATATGAACGTTAAGAGAGAGAAAACAAATGCTGAATCGGCTTATGATCGTCATTTAAAACTAGACTGACAACTCAAATCGATTCTTTAAATTATTCAAATGCAATATGGTCCGTGTTGCCGTCAGATATATTTTAAATTAAGGACACGCAGGTTTCAAGATAGGTAAGGTATTTGCATTACTCTAGAACCTACTTGATAGTTATCGATTTCAAGTTTTGGGATCTATCTTCTTAAATTCTTTGAACGGAACCTATCGATTTTGCAAGTTTTAGTTACGATGTATTACCCCGCTCTTTTTTCGATCACATTAAGATCGAACGCAATATTTCCTCATTACAATTTGATATAGATCTAGGAGGGCCTGAGCTATTCTGAAATCACATATTAATCCAATATAGTCTCTCTCCTTTTTTTAACTTAAAATGACTAGTTATGATATGACAATTAGACACAATAAAACGAAAAAATATTATATGTAATATGTTTTATAAGATAATCAATATAAATTAATATTTAATTAACTCAAAATGTGAGATGAAATTTTATAAAATAAATGTGTAATTATTTGACTTAAATGACAAAAATTAAGAAGAATTTCATTTTCGAAAAAAAATTGTGCAATTGTTAAACACATTTTTATTTTAAAAATAAAAATTTTGTGCAGTCATTAAATATGTTTTGATTCTCTAAATCCCAAAAATAGGATCATAAAAAATCAATTCTACGAGTAATCACATTTCTCTATCGCTAATCATCGCCATCCTCCTCCTCTTTCCGAACCCCAGTTGCCACCATTCTTTATCTGCCCTTTTGTGCGCGGTCTCTGGATTAACACGGGCCCTTTTCTCTCTCTATCTCTCGATCGCTCGGAAGGTTGCTGTGGAATGTCGAACAACGATGAGCAGGCGGAGGACGCGCGCGCGAACGGTGATTCGTTCCACAAGGTGAAGCTTAGGTTCAAGGACAGATCGAAGGTTCGCGAAGCTTCGTTTTTTTTTTTTTTGAACTTTTTTGTGTCGGTTTCGGTTGTTTCCTTGGTGTGGTTTCGATCTCCCCTCGCGAGGTCGTCATGGTGTTGTTTCGTGTAGAAAGTGGCCGAGACGAAGGAGATGACGAAGCAGATGATCTCCGAGCAAGCTAAGAGGATCGCTCAGCGAGCCGAGGAACACGAGCGGTTCATTAACAAGGCAAGGTTCTTCGATTTTCCCGGAACTCTTCGCTTAGGCTTGGGGTTATTAGTATTGGTCGTTCCTCGTGGGCTCGCGGGCGTGGGGGGGAATCGGTGTTGTGTTCCCGCCACCTCGCTGAGTTAGCGTCGTGTGGCATTTCTGAATCAGATCGGAGGTGTGGAACCCATTGGACGGCAATGTTATTTCCTCTGTTTTTCTTTGGCAAAGCTTGGCTAAATGAGAGTCTTTGCTTGGGCTTGATACTGGCGGTGCATGAATATTGGTTTGTGTCTTGTCAAGTTTACAAATTTGGGCATTCTCTATCATGGGGACTTGTTAAACCTGTAATTCAAAATTTTTACTTGACGAATTAATGTTTAGGTGACGCATCTATTAGGTGTGCTCGGGTTTGGCGGGTTTTGCTACCTGCTTGGAGCTAGTAAGTGGCATACTGCTTCTCTCTTGTCAATAGGATGCATAAACCCATCGCTAATTTTGAATTTGCTGATACTTCCCACTTCTGCAGGACCACAAGATGTTCCCTATGTATATTGTCTGTTCTATGTAATTTTTGTCCCCCTTCGGTGGATATACTATCGGTTCAAGAAATGGCATTACTACCTATTGGTAATCTCTTAAATCCCCTCTTGTTAAGTACTTGGATGGACTTATGTTGATGTTGGTGTGGTACTGATTGGGTTTTAAGCAATTGAATTTCATTGTAGAGATTGATTAGAATCAGAAGTTTTGCCTGTCACGGAATTGAGTATTTCCAGGCTCACCCAACTCTCTCAATATGGGAATTGGTAAAAATGGTGCGAGTTGTAAGAAGTTGAAAAGGGGCAGAGATTTTATTTACCTAAATATTGTGCCTGTTGCAGAAATTGAGTATTGCCAGGATTAGACAACTTTGTCAGTAGGAGGTCTCTTGTTTAAGAAGGTGAAAGTAATGAAAAGTTGAAGAAGGGAAGCTGAGCCTTAGGAAAATTCCCAAAATAAATGCAATGATAAGAGCAAAGAAGGACAAACAAAAGAAAGAAATTACCATCAGGAACGATAAAAGATGCTGAGCCATGTTGATTTTCCTTTTCTTAATATCATCCTCAGCATAATTTATTTTCTGATAATTGTTTTTAGCTCATGAAGTCATTCCAACCGAGTATTTTAAAGTCTGACATTCTACATTGTTTCTTACAGGACTTCTGCTACTATGCCAACACTATCTTCTTGGTCGATCTTCTTCTATATCCAAAAAATGAAAAGTTTTTTATGGTTTGCTTCGCCTTTGCCGAGGTAAAGAGCTAGCATGGGTAAATGTCCATCATTGTAATATGAGGTTCTCTTCCTTTTACGTTTAATGCTATGGCAGGGACCATTGGCATGGGCATTGATTGTCTGGCGTTGTAGCTTGGTGTTTAGTTCAGCTGATAAAATTGTTAGTGTCCTCATTCACCTTTTACCAGGTGAGTTCACTCTTAGTCTAGAATCCGAACTGCTTCCTTTTTCCTTTATATTCAGGAGTCATAAGTAGTTTTAGGTGTCATGAGCTTTAGAATGGTTGTCTTAACACTTCCATTCGTAATTTCCCGAGTAATTGTCGCACCATGAAAGATCTTAGTACCTGTAGTTGTGATGATTCCTCCAGCATTTAGTAAGCTCCTGACCGTTCTGTTCTGCTCCTCTTCCCTGGGAGAGCTTGTGTTGCTGGTTTATTTTGTGGCTTTTTTTTTAATTTGAAGTTCTTTCGTGAGGTAAGTTGGCTTTATGATTGGTGGCACCAATCTTAGTAATTCTTGAGGTAAAGAAACAAAAATTGAGGGATTTGGATTGGAGAATGAAGAGGGAACTTGTATGACAGTGTTGAATGGCTTTATCAAGCGCAAGTTTCTATATAAATGTTACTTCATCACATCTCATGGGGCTGCTTCTTGATTGAGATCTTAGCATACTTACCTCCATAAATATTACTTATCCCCCAAATGACGCTTCAAATTCATGATTTCATCAATAGTACCTGAACTTATAGAAACATGTAGAGATTCTATTTGCTTTACGGAAGTGTTTTTTGGAGTATCAAGTCCTAGGGCTGCTGCTTCTGTCCAAGTGACTCCTTAAGAGAGTGTTCAAGTATCTAATGAAAGGAAATCATTGCTCATTCAGGATTAGTTTTTTTTACCATAAGATGGTGGAATCCTGCAACCTTTGCTGCCATGCATCCTGAAGGAACAGCACGAAGGATCTCGTGGCCATACGTGGAAGACAAGTCCTATCTCTGGACTTGGCTGTTTGTGATTCCCTTAGTTGCTTATACTCTTTGGCAGGTTCTCTATGTTCTCATAGTTAATGTTCTACGTCGGCAAAGACTGTTAAGAGATCCTGAAGTTATGACTTCTTATAGGTATGTCGACTCTCTGTGTCTCTCTCTTCCCATTTATTCCACAAAAATCAGAGTGCATACTCGGACACCCACAATCACGAGAAAAAGGATAGTGTGTATTCTATCTTTTATTCATTTCAGAGTGCTTTCCTGAAATCTTTTGTCTTATGACTATAGAGAATTGTCTAAGAAGGCACAGAAAGCAAAGAACATATGGTGGCGTTTGAGCGGCTTACTAGGGGATAACAATCGGCTTCTCATGTACACTCTGCTTCAAGGATTATTTACCGTGGCAACCATGGCGCTCGCAGTCCCCATCTTTTTGTCTTATAGACTGCATGTGGTCTTCCAAATACTGAAGGTGTCTGCAACAATTTGGAACGGCGGAAGCTTTCTCTTGGACGTTATGCCGAGGCAGGTCATTCTCAAGGAGAAGAAGAAAACAGAGACGCGACAAGGACAAAACCAGCAGGAGCAAGCCCCTGTCGCAACGGACAATCCTCCTGATGCAGTAAACTCCACTGAAACGCCCCAATCGTAGCACACGTCGGTACTCAACATAGAACTTAAATCGCGCCCACACATCAGCTGCCCAATGGTCGCGAACATGTTAAGCTGGCTCAACGATGCTGATTTGTTCCCAGCTAGTCCAAGGTTGCGTTCCTTTACTGATTCTCTGTTACTCAGTGTAAGAGAAAGTTATCGTGGAGGTGGAATCGAAGTTTTGTTGCAAGGATTGGACGGGTATTGTCCTCTTAAGCTTCAGAAAAAGCTAGTGACCATATGTTAGTAGCCCAGAAAAGAGAGAAAGTAATCAAGATAATGCGGTGATAAACAAGAGCAGAATGAGTTGTTACAAACTTTTGCTCGCATTATTAGAGTTAGCATAGATGTTGTCACATATCGATTGCCTGTTTATGCTTCGTGCTTGAGGATGATCCATTGAAATTGCTTCATCGCCTGCAGATGACATTGTTGTGTCTTTAAAGGGAAAATTAAAAATTGAATTACTTTACTTCTCATGTGCGATACATATGATTGCCCTTGACCTGCCACTGCCATCATCACTTACACTAAAGGAAACAAAGAAATCCCAAACCACTATAATACCTGAGAAACCAACGCCATCACCAAATATGAATGAAGCCCTCACCCTAGGAAAGAAAGAGGAACAGAAGGGCCCGAGAAAAAAAAAAAAAAAACCATGAAAATTGCCTGTTGGAGGCAGGATCGAATTGGCGGCAGTTGACCCGCCAATCTGAAATAGCACGTATCACCACCATAGTGATATGGCTTAAACTAAAGAATGCCCCTCGCATCGAAGAAACTTGAGGGGATGAAAAAAGAATTGAATCAACCCGGACATCAACCAAATATAAATGGCCCGGGTTGATCGAGATTGTCATATATGGACACTGACAAAACAATATATGCACAGGGTTGTCGGTTTTGATCCGTTGAAGCTTGGTGTATGATGTGAAAGTTGAGGCTTGACGATGTGGTCGAGCACCCTCATTCTGAGCGTGGAAGTAAGAAACTAAAACCGGAGTTTTCTCGTATCAATGCTGGAGGATCAACATCGGCTATGTCTACTTGTTGCATTGACTTCGAGATGTCATCCACGGAGAAGGGGATGCTGCGTTGAAATTTTCAAGCTTGATTAGAAACCAGGTTGCGTTTTTGGAGGATGTTCAAGAGGGAAGCCAAGACTTGTTTGCTGAAAGAAATGGAGAGAAGCCTAATTGAATACCTTGAATCGTCGTCTAGCAAGAACGAGCGACTGACCGCATTATTGGAGTCCTCAGTCATCATGACTCTCATACTCGAAATAACCTGAACAGGGAAAATTGGAAGTTAGCATAAACTTGAGCCAATGCTAACATATCTAAGGCTCTATTTATTTCGTGAAATTGAAAAACATTTTCCTAAAAATGATTATGTGTATTTTTTACAAAAATGAATGAATGGAAAATATTTGCATCATCAATGAAAATATTTAGACATAAAATACTGTAGGTAATAAAAAAAATTCATTGACACAATCATTTTTAGAAAAATGTTCTTCAAAAATCATTCCTCTTCCGCGAAACAAACGGAGCCCATCTATTATCCACAGGGACAATAAATCAGCACTGCAGATAGACTGTTTACTTACTTCTGAAGACACGCTATGCGTGCCATACTTGTCATCCCAGTACATCGTACTAATCCTGTACAACTGCTGTATGCTTAGAACCTGGAAAGGCAGAGAAGCATATGCGAAAAATCAAGGGCGTGTCAAAGAAGCGGACAAAAAAGAAAACTGCAGCACAAGGCTTGAGCAGTGCAAAGGTGGCAATTCACTCACTGGGCAAAGTTCTTTTGTGATTTCGTTCAAGGTCTTCTTGGGTTTCTGATGTATGACCTACGTTGTTAAGAAATTTAAAGGAGAAAGATTGTCAGCAACTTCTTCACTGATGATCTTACTAGGTTAGAGATTCAAATGTACATTACCAGAAATCCAACGGCCTGCCTAATATGCTTCAATTCATCCCAAGCTGAACCTGCATACTGCTTACAAGAAGCATTCAGCAACAGAAATAAAAAAAAAAATCCAAGAAAATTGAAGAATGAATCATCCAAGAGAGAGCCAATGCTCACTTCCTCAGTTGCTTGATGGCACCACTGCTCTAGTTCAGCCAATCCTGATTTTACATACTCGCCATTACTAAATGAGCAGCACTCTCGCCGTAAAAGAAGACTGCAAAAGAAGAATGCAAAAGTTTGTCACTTAGATACTAACAGAGCATGAACGGATGTGTTCACTGGTGATACTATTGTGCTTTACAATCAGTCACCTGTTAAATAGCTGAACATTTATGAAGGAGAATATCTGTGTGAACACCTTACGAACTAGGAAAGGTGGAACCTGAGGAATCACAACAGAATGCATAGCTTGTAAAAGGCAAGAAAGAACCATTAGCGGCGATATGCTTTAACTTTTAAATTACTTACATTGTTTGCTTTCATTGTCTGGAGATAATTGTTCAAGCTTTTCACTATGCTTTGCCAGTGAGCAATCAAAGCTTGCTGAGCAACAGCATTAGCTTGAGAACGTCCTTTGACCAAACTACCTCTTGATGTCCTGGGAGCCTGCATTAGGTCCATGAATACTTAGAGCAGGAGAAAGTCTACACCTCAAAGCACACTTATGAGAACCTGATGACTAATTTATATCTAGAACATTGGCAACTGGTCTACATTTCGAAGACCAGCATCACGAAAATAATGTTCTGTTTTGTAAGCCACAATTGAAAAATAGGGACAAATCATAGAGCCTGTCTTGGGCACATGAAAAGGTCTACACTATCACTCTCCATTATCTTCCTTAATCACACAAGAGGACATGCTTACCGGCTGGCTCATATTTTCATGGTGGAGAATTAGAAGTCTCAAAAAAATTACCATCAATATCATGCCATGTTACTATCGATCTGATTTTCTCTAAACATAAGGAACGATATAACTTCCTAGTTGACCGCGACACTCGTTCTAATCTAGCTTATAGCAATAAGTAAGAATGTACTACACCATAAGTGAGTTCTGCAACTCAGTGGCTACCTGGATACATAGCCCGAGTAATGGAGAAATCTCTTTCTTCAGGTTGTCTCGCATCATTCCATAAATTTTCTCCAGAAAAGCAGTAAGCTGTTGCTTAAATAGCAAAGCTGGATACTTGGCCTCAACTTGTCGCAAATCATCCAGCTTTGTGAGCCCTCTACCATTGAGGAACGAAAGTCCAGCACCTTGAGGAGACGAACGTAGCCCCTACAATTTCAAACAGTGAAGTTTGCAAACAGATGGAACTCAAATCACAGAAAATAAATCATGTGAGGGTAGATATCTAAAATTTTGTTCCATTACTTGCGACATCCTCCCAAAAAGAGAAGCGGACGACGTTCTCCTTCGCTGTGGCGTCAAGCTAGCTGCTCCAGTTGCTTTAAGAGTGTGTTGAAGAAGTAGTAGCAAAGTTGATGTGTTAGATAACCAATAAGCTAACACGCCATTATTATCCGGGACCTTCATCAAATTGCAGAGAGCATCAGTGACCAGTGAAAACATTTGTGAACTGACCACTTCCACGGACAGAATTACAGGTTACAGGATGGAGAGAAAAGTGGTTGAAGAGAACACTTACTTCTATTGCTGAAGCTATTGTTTGGATTATACGGTCAAATATGCTAGTCCTTTCAACCTCAAATGATCGCCAATGAAGTAGACATTTGTAAATTACACACGCAGCAACAGGTTTGCCCCCAGAAAAACCCAAATTTTGTGATATACATTTTATCAGCAGTTCCTGGTTTTCCTGAAAGGAGAATGATTGAAAATTACTGGACAGGAATAAAAGAGGACCAGGAAAGCTGGAATAGAATGAATATGTGAAAAACAAAGCACGCATTAAGGCAACAATGATTTCATGCAAGTCTAATCATCACTGACCTGCTGCTTCTCATTAAGCGATTTCTGTGGTTTTTCTTCAGATTCAGGTTCACGTGTTGGTGTAGCCAAAGACATGTCCTGCAAAAGAAGCAGGTTATTTAATAAATGCTTGACCGAAAAATCCTGATATTAGTAGAATTGAATAAATAAATGTAAGTTCTCACCAATGCAACCCTCGTTTGTCCATTTGTAACGGTTCCATTCTCAGGCGTTCTCTGCATTTTATTTCCCAAATTTAAAATCTATAATCACATCAAACAACCACAGCATTAATTAGCGCCTATCCGTACCTGCATAATAAGAGTCTTTGGTCGTGCAGACAAGTTTTTCCCTGTCGGTGACATAGTCAGTGCTTGCTGACGCAGCACTTGATTTTCTGACTCTGTGTTGGACAACTTCTCTTCCAGCCTGAAGAATAGAAACAAAAGCAACATGATGAACTTATATTTCCTTGAGCAAAGGAATCATAGTCTGGAGCAAGGGAAGATATATGCTTCTGTATTCACAAAACAAGACAATATAGAGACATCAGCATGAGATGTAGCAGTTTAGAGCCATATTTGCATCTAATAGACCTCTGCACAGAATCCTGAAGCTGATCAGCTTTTCGCTCTGTATCTTCAAGCTTTCGAACCAGCTCTGACATTCTGGCCTCCGCAGCCGCATGAGCTTTCTTTGTCTCTTCTGCTGCTGCTCTTTCTAAAGTAAGCAAATCCTGTAAAGCCACAAAGCTTTCTACTTAGTGTTTCACGCTAATTTCAAATTCGGCAAACATAGACAAAATGGGCGAAGCAATCACATTGATTATGCCAATACATAGTTAAAAGAAAAAAGGAAATTTTCTAGCTCGGTATTTGATAGGATCATATATTTGCAGACTTTGGACAAAGAAACATGCACAAAGCTTGTGTATACCAAACTAGGCTACTACTATGACCTCCTGGTATCCATGCACAAAAAGAAGCTGATATATCTGATCGTTAGATTTAGTTCAGTCGTTACTTGAGATTGACCAAAAGTCAGATCATTCCTCTTTTTAACATGATTAAGGACCTATAAGAATTGCTTCCAAGAGAAAATCCTCATCTAAAAGAGTCGAGAGGAATGTCCTTTCTTTTGTTACAGCCTGTAGCATCGCACGAACTTTGCATGCCAATTGGCTTCAGCACCGCCAAATTACCACTTAATCCCCACAAGCTTTTAGTATTTCATTTGACTTACTAAAACCACTGAAGTTAAAGTTATCAGCAGCACCAAGCAGAGAACTTTCTGAATTGGATGTCCTTGATTTTCCAAATTTTTTAGTTCGGGCTAGTAGCTATTATTTCACCAGTAGAATTTGGTTCCAGGCATCATTATAAGATCAGAAGTGGGATATAGACCCTGTGCTAAAGATAACACAATACTCAGTATGATGGTGTACCTTCAAGCTCTCCATATCAGCTGTCAGTTTATTAATCTTCTCTGTGTCTTCCACTATTACAGGAGTCTCCTTCACAACCGGTGGGGCATCCTCAATAGCTTTTCGAGCTGCCTCTCGTTCTTTGATGACCTTGGCATTTGCTTCTTCAACTTGTGTTTGCATAGCATGTAAAGCCTCCTGCAACTTAGCAATCTCTTGTGCCTTTTCCTCTTCCAAATCCGTCTAAAATTCATATTACATAATGAGAAAACAGTAAGTGACCCCCATGGAATTGCTTGTCCTAACAATTGAGCTCACAACACTGAAGATCAGTCCAAGACAACATACCCTTAATCGCTTCTCCAACTGCAAGCGCCATGTAAGCTCTTCCACCCGCTTTTCTAGTTTGTCTTTTGCTTCTTTGAGAGCACCTGACAAGGAAAAAAAAAAAAGAAAAACAAAAGAGAAAAAAAGAAGAAAAAGAAAGGAAAAAGAAGAAAAGAAAGAACAGGCAAAAGGAAAGAAAAAAAAACAAAGCAAAAAAGAAAGAAAAGAAAAATAGAACAAAGAAAAGAAACAGAAAGGAAGAAAAGAGAGAAGAAGCACGAACAAACAGAGAAGGGAGAAGAAAGAAGAGGAAAAGGAGGAGAGGCAGGAAACAACAAAGAAGGGCAAGAAAGCAAAAAAAAAAAAAGAAAAAGAAAAAAAAGCAGCAAAAAAGAAAAAGAAGAAAAGAGCACACAAAAAGAAAAAAGAACCAACAAAAGAAAAAAAAAGTTAAGAGAAAAAGAAAAAGGCAGAAAAGGAAGAAGAAGCAGAGCAGATCAAAAGAAGCAAAAAAAAAACAGGAGAAAAAAGCGAACAATACAGAAAGAGAAAGGGAAAAAAGAGCAACTCAAGGCAAAACAAAAAAAGCAAAAGAGAAAAATAACAAAGAAAGAAATAGGAGATCAAGACAAGAAGAGAAAAAAAAAAACAAAAAAGAAGCAAAGGAAACAGAAAAAAAAAAAAACAGTAAAGAAGAAAGCAAAGACAAGAAACAACAAACAAAACAAACAGAGGAAAAAAAGAAGCAAGCGCAAAAAGGAGTAGAAAAAGAAGAAGAAAAGAAAAAGAGACAGAAAAGCAAAAAAAAACAAAAGAAAAAAGGAGAGAGGAACAAGGTAAAAAGAAAAAAAACAGAAAAAAAAAGAGAAAAAAAAAAGAAAAGAGAAAGCAAAAGAAAAAAAGAGAAGCAAAAGAAAAAGACAGAGAGCAAAAAAGAAAAGAGAAAGGCAGAAGAAAAAAGCAAGAACAAAACAGCAAAAAGAGAGAAAGAGAAGAGAAAAAAGAAGGGGGGACAGAGGAAGGCAGAAAAAGAGAAAAAAAAAGAAAAAAAGAGAGGGCAAGAGAGGAAGGCAGAAGAGAGGATAAAAGACAACAATAGAAAAGGAAGAAAGAGAACAGCAAACGCACAGCCCAGAAAAGAGAAAAAGGAAAAAAAAAAAACAAAAAAAAAGAAAAGGAAGAAAAAACAAAAAAAAAAAGAGAAAAGCAAACAGAAAACGACAAAAAAGAGAAAAGAGAGAAAAAAAACAAGCAGAACAAAAAAAAAAAAAGCAAGAAAGAATAAAAAAAAGAAAAACACAAGAAAAACAGAAAGGAAGAGGAGAAAAAAGAGAATAAGGGAGAGGAACAAAGAAGAAAAAGAGAAGAAGAGATCAGGCCAGCAAGAAAACAACAAGGAAAGAGAAAAACAGAAAGAGGGAAGAAGAGGAGAAGAACGCAAAGCACAACTCAAAAAAAAAAACAAAGAATGGAAAAAAAAAAAAAACAGACAACAACAAGAGAAGAAAAAACAGAAAGAAAAAAAAGAAAAAAAACAATACAGAAAATAAAGAGAGAGAGAAGAGACGAACAAAAAACAAAAAAAAAAAAAAAAAAACAAACACAAAAAAATAAAACAAAGAAGGAAAACCAAAAGAAAAAGAAAAAAAAAAAGAGCAATCAAAAGAAAGAGAAGAAAACAATAACAGAAAAAAAAGCAAATACAGAAACAAAAGAAAGAAAAAAAAAAGAAAGTTTCTTTTAAAAAGAACAAACCAAAAAACATTAAAAAAGAAAATTAATAAATGAGCAATACAAATAGTAAAGTTGAGAAAAAAAAAAAAAGGACAGAACAAAGATCCGCAGATAAAAAAAAAATAAAAAGTAAAAACCCATTAGGAAAGAGATAGGCAAAAAACCAAAAAAAAAAATCAAAAAGTGCAAAAAACAAGGAGAAACAACAAAGAAGCAGTGTAGTGTAAGGTACACATCATTACATCAACACAAAAGAGAAATAAATAAATAAAAAGCAAAAAAACAAACAAGAAACCGGCAAGAAAAAAAAGAACAAAAGAAAAAAATAAAACAAGCCGAGAGAGAAGAAACAATAAAGTAAGAAAATAAAGACGCCAAAAGAAAACCAGAAAAGAACAAAAGAAAAAAAAAAGAAAAAAAAAGAAAAAAAAAAAAATGAAAAAAGTACAATACAGAAGTGAGGCGTACGAAGGCAATAAGAAAACAAAACGGAAGCAAACAAAGGCGAAAAAGACAACAGCCAAACAAACAAGAGAAAATAGAAGCAAACCAACAAAAAAGAAAAAGAAAAAGAAACAGCACAAAGAAGACAAGAAAACAGACGATCCAGAAAGGAGAAATACCACACACAGGAGCAAAAAAAAAAAAGGCCCCCGCAGCTTGAGCTTTCTTTGTCTCTTCTGCTGCTGCTCTTTCTAAAGTAAGCAAATCCTGTAAAGCCACAAGCTTTCTACTTAGTGTTTCACGCTAATTTCAAATTCGGCAAACATAGACAAAATGGTGAAGCAATCACATTGATTATGCCAATACATAGTTAAAGAGAAAAAAAGGAAATTTTCTAGCTCGGTATTTTGATAGGATCATATATTTGCAGACTTTGGACAAAGAAACATGCACAAGCTTGTGTATACCAAAACTAGGCTACTACTATGACCTCCTGGTATCCATGCACAAAAAGAAGCTGATATATCTGATCGTTAGAT
Source organism: Psidium friedrichsthalianum (assembly GCA_019149425.1). Taxonomy (NCBI): domain Eukaryota; kingdom Viridiplantae; phylum Streptophyta; class Magnoliopsida; order Myrtales; family Myrtaceae; genus Psidium; species Psidium friedrichsthalianum. The sequence continues at coordinate 15,239 of JAGVVM010018070.1, forward strand.
TTAGTTCAAGTCGTTACTTGAGATTGACCAAAAGTCAGATCATTCCTCTTTTTAACATGTTAGGACCTATAAGAATTGCTTCCAAGAGAAAATCCTCATCTAAAAGAGTCGAGAGGAATGTCCTTTCTTTTGTTACAGACCTGTAGCATCGCACGAACTTTGCATGCCAATTGGCTTCAGCACCGCCAAATTACCACTTTCCCCACAAGCTTTTAGTATTTCATTTGACTTACTAACCACTGAAAGTTAAAGTTATCAGCAGCACCAAGCAGAGAACTTTCTGAATTGGATGTCCTTGATTTTCCAAATTTTTTAGTTCGGGCTAGTAGCTATTATTTTCACCAGTAGATTTGTTCCGGCATCATTATAAGATCAGAAGTGGGATATAGACCCTGTGCTAAAGTAACACAATACTCAGTATGATGTGTACCTCAAGCTCTCCATATCAGCTGTCAGTTTATTAATCTTCTCTGTGTCTTCCACTATTAACAGGAGTCTCTCCTTCACAACCGGTGGGGCATCCTCATAGCTTTTCGAGCTGCCTCTCGTTCTTTGATGACCTTGGCATTTGCTTCTTCAACTTGTGTTTGCATAGCATGTAAAGCCTCTGCAACTTAGCAATCTCTTGTGCCTTTTCCTCTTCCAAATCCGTCTAAAATTCATATTACATAATGAGAAAAACAGTAAGTGACCCCCATGGAATTGCTTGTCCTAACAATTGAGCTCACAACACTGAAGATCAGTCCAGAGACAACATACCCTTAATCGCTTCTCCAACTGCAAGCGCCATGTAAGCTCTTCCACCCGCTTTTCTAGTTTGTCTTTTGCTCTTTGAGAGCGCCCGGTTCTGGGGATGGGGTAGAGAAGGTGCGAGGTAGATTGTGCGTCAGGGATAAAAAAGAGCGCAGAATGGAGGAGGGGGGGGAAGGGAGAGGGAGAAGCGAAGGAGGGGAGGGGGAGGAGGAGGGGAGAATGAGGAAGGAGAAAGGGGAAGAAGAAGAAGGCGCGAAAAAAAAGGGAGGGGGGAGGGGGGGGGAAAAAAAAGGAGAGGGGGGGAGAGAGGGGGAGGGAAGGGGGGGGGAGGGGGAAAGAGAAAAAAGGGGAAGGGAAGAAAAAAAAAAAAAAAAAGGGGGGGGAAAAAAAGAAAAGGAGGGGGGGGGGGATAGAAGGGGGGAAGGGGGGGAAGGAGAAAAGGAGAAGAGAAGGAGAGAAGTAAAGGAGAAAAAGAAAAGGGAAAA
>JAGVVM010018072.1:0-13674 GCA_019149425.1 Psidium friedrichsthalianum
TTGTCCTAAGCCCCACGTACATTAATGGGCCTCATATTTTAATATTCCACATTATAATTTGGGCCCATTCAATTGTGATTTTCGTCCATATATGGCCCATTATTAGAACTTTGGGCCCAAGAGTTCCAATTTGGCCCAATTATCATGGAATTAGGTCCCTAGGCCCATTAGTTTGCTTTGGCCCACAACTCCTCACGCCTAGCCCATCAATTTCGGCCCACTAGAGTCAATTCTTGGCCCAATTCAATCAACCACAAGCCCCTCATTCGGCCCATTCAATTAAGCCCACAAAATTAGTCAAAAGCCTAATTAGCTTAACTACGCATAATACACCCAAATACCTTGATTAGCCACTAACACAACCATCCACACATATATACAACTAGCCTAAACTAAGATTAGAGGATGAAGCTTATCTAGAGGGCGGACGGTGGCAGCGGGATGACGTCGGAACGGGCGGAGGCCAACGGCAACGACGGTGGCTACACGCGGACGAGGCTGGTGGAGGCGGCCGGACGATGGCGGGACGGCGACGGGCGGACGACGGGCTAGAGCGAACGGAAGAGAGGGAATGAGTTCGGGTCGGCGTCCATGGTGGCTCTCCACGGCCAAGAAGAAGAAGGAAACAAGGGTTAAGGGACCTACCGTGACAACGGAAGGCCGACGGCGGCCGGACGAGGACGACGGGGACGGCGGCGTTGCGGGCGGTCCACGGCGGCGAGCGAGAGGGAGAGAGACCGAGAGGGACGAGCTCACGAGAGGGAGGGGGAGATGATGGAGGGGTCGGCCGAATGAGGGGAAGAAGGGAGGAGAGAGAAGAAAGATTATAATGTATAATTTTCAAAAATAAAGATTATAGTGGGAGTAGGTTGAATAGTGACATGGAAGTGAGTGATGGATTGCCTGGGAATTGAACCTTGATTGATGTGATTGATGGATGATTTGACACTTGATTGATTGATGTGACATCTGATTGATGTGACATCTGATTTGACTTGCCTCGATTTGCGTGCCAAATGCACCGATCGGATTCCCGAGCGCGAACGAATTTTGGACTGGATTTGGTGTCGGTCTATCGATTCTATTCTCAAAAGTCCTAATTTATCTAATTCTAAGGACTGAGCATTTACCGGGGGCATTTTGGTAATTTTCCATTCACGTCTTGCTTCTCGACGTGCACCGGCCGTCTGACCTTCAGACGACATTTCTGAAACTGAATCCATTTCTTCTTTGTGTTTATCTTACTGATTCGATTGTCCATCGTCGAATTTCATTTTGTGGTCAATTTCATTAAATACCGACTCGGTCTCAGTCTCAGACCAACGGGCGGCTGATTGAGAAAAATTCCCAGATAGCCTTTCCCCTTCGGTTGGTCATCTCAGGGTAGCTAATCCTGAGTGAGCGTCGACTAGAGTGTATTAACGAAGCAATTCCATTCATTTAGAAATTCCGACAAATGGGTCGAATTTTCAGACTGTCACAGTTAGCTTATTGTGAAATTCCCATAACCACCCATTTCAAGCCTAAACCGCAATCATCAACCCTTAATACAACAAACACATCCATATACTTCTAACCTAGGCTATAATTAGTAGTAGAGCTTACCTAAATCGGCTCGGGACAACCACGAGGACGGCAAGGTGACTCACAAGGGCCATAAAACAACAAGGACAAGGGCCAAGGGAACTTACTAAGTGAGGGTGGAGCCGGTGGAGTGGTCGGACGGTGCGAGACGACGGCGACGGGCGGAGTTCGTGGCGGACGGCACGGGCGAGCTAGAAAACCCGAGGAAGGGGGAAGAGAGTGAGGTCGGGGCGGCTTGGATGGGGCCTCCAAGGCCACGAAACAGCAAGGGAAGAGAGGAGAGGGGACCTGCCATGGCGGGACAAGGCGACGGCGACGAGGGGGGCGTGGCGGATGGTGGTGCTCCACGGGCGGCCGAAGAAGAAGACGAAGAAGAAGAGGAATGAAGAAGAGAGGGAGAATGGGGGGTGGTCGGCCGAACAAGTGAGGGAATGGGGGAGGAGAGAGAGTGAGGGAGAGATTATACCAAAAATAAGAAATAAGGAAATTAGCTTATAATGGGGTTAGGTAGAATAGTGACTAGGATTGATTTTGTACTTTGATGTATGACATGTGTACCATGACTTAATGGATTGATTTTTCTTGGGAATTGAACCATGATGTGAGTGATTGATTGACAAGACATTTGATTGATGCGACAACTGATTTGACTTGCCTCGATTTGCGTGCCAAATGCACCGATCGGGTCTCGAGCGCGAACGAATTTCGGACTGGAAATGGTTTCGACTCACTGAATTCACTCTCAAAAATCCTAACTTATCCAATTCTAAGGACTGAGCATTTACCGGGGGCATTTCGGTAATTTTCCATTCACGTCTTGCTTCTCGACGTGCACCGACTGTCTGACCTTCAGACGAAATTTCTGAAACTGATTTCATTTCTTCATTGTGTTTATCTTACTGATTCGATTGTCCAATGTCGGATTTCATTTTGTGGTCAATTTCATTAAATACCGACTCTGCCTCAGTCTCAGACCAACGGGCGGCTGATTGGGAAAAATTCCCATATAGCCTTTCCCCTTTGGTTGGTCATCTCAGGGTAGCTAATCCTGAGTGAGCGTCAATCAGAGTGTATTAACGAAGTATTTCCATTCATTTAGAAATTCCGATAAATGGGTCGAATTTTCAGACTGTCACAATTCTTCCCTCCTTATAAAAATTTCGTCCTCGAAATTTACAATCTACATGTTCTCACTCCAAAATCGAAATTACATAGGACTATTCAAACAAGTGCGGGTATTTTCTCTTCATCTCGTCTTCACTTTCCCAAGTGGCTCCTTCAGTCCCATGGTGCCCAGATGACTTTGACCAAAGGGATCGTCTTATTCCTGAGCACTTGTTCCTTACGATCTTCAATCCTTACTGGCCTTTCCACGTACGAGACGCGGTCATCCATTTCAATGACTTCATGATCGAGTATATGGCCAGGATCCGGCTCGTACTTCCGGAGCATCGATACATGAAACACGTTGTGAATCTGAGACAAGTTCGGCGGCAGAGCCAGGCGATAAGCCAGTGTCCCGATCTTCTCCAAAACCTCGAATGGCCCAACGAATCTGGGACTCAGCTTCCCCTTCTTGCCAAACCGAGATAGTCCTCGCATCGGCGACACTTTCAGAAAGACGTGATCTCCAACTTGGAATTCCAATGGCTTACGTCTCTTGTCTGCATAACTCTTCTGCCTACTCTGGGCGGTCCTCAGTCTGTCCTAATCACCTTGACTGCTTCTACCGATTGTTGTACCAATTCTGGGCCTGTTATGCTCTTCTCACCAACTTCGTCCCAACAGATTGGCGTCCTGCAGGCCCTTCCATACAACGCTTCGAATGGAGCCATCTGAATGCTCTGTTGGTAACTGTTGTTGTAGGCGAATTCTACCAAGTGTAACTGCTCCTCCCAGCCGCCTTTGAAGTCTATTACACACGCCCTCAGCATGTCCTCCAAGGTCTGTATGGTCCTTTCCGACTGTTCATCAGTCTGAGGGTGGTAGGCTGTACTGAATCTCAACCCTGTTCCCAAAGCACCCTGCAGACTCTTCCAGAATGTGGCTGTGAAACGAGGATCCCTGTCTGACACAATACTTACTGGCACTCCATGCAATCTTACAATCCGTCTCACATACAGTTCGGCCAGTTTTTCCATGTGGAATCCTTCCTTACTGCAATGAAATGCGCAGACTTGGTCAATCTGTCCACTATCACCCAGATTGAGTCATTTCCCCTCTGACTTCTTGGCAATCCTGTCACGAAATCCATGGTGATGTGCTCCCATTTCCATTCCGGGATTTCCAATGGTTGCAGCAATCCTCCAGGCTTGCAATGTTGCGCCTTCACCTGCTGACACGTCAAGCACTTGGCTACGTGTTTAGCCACATCCACCTTCATTCCATTCCACCAGTAGTGCTGACGCAGGTTCTGATACATTTTCGTACTTCCGGGGTGGATACTGTAATTGCTCCGGTGAGCCTCTGATAAAATCCTTTCTTTCAGCTCCTCGTCGTTTGGCACACACAGGCGCCCTTTAAACTTCAATATTCCATCTTCAGTCACCTTGAATTCCTCCTTCCTTTCTATTGCATCCATCGCACGATCTTCTGAATATCAGGGTCCGTAGACTGCAACTCTTTAATCCTTAGCTGAATCTCTGGTTCAATCTGTAAGGTAGCCATCAGGCTTGAGAGGCTTCCTACCTCCAATTGAAACTCAGAGTCTCTGATTTCCTCCAGCAACGTCCATTCCTTAACCATCATATGCGCGATGCTCGACTTTCGGCTCAGAGCATCCGCCACCTTATTCGCCTTTCCTGGATGGTACAGGATATCACAGTCATAGTCTTTCAGCAACTCCATCCATCGACGCTGTCTCATGTTCAGCTCCTTCTGCGAAAACAAATACTTCAGGCTCTGGTGATCTGTATAAATGTGGAACTTCTCTCCCACCAGATAGTGCCTCCAGATCTTCAATGCAAAAATTATGGCGGCCAACTCCAGGTCGTGCGTCGGGTAATTCATCTCATGCGGCCTTAATTGTCGAGACGCATATGCCACTACTCGTCCATGCTGCATTAGAACACATCCCAGACCTCTTAGCGAAGCATCGCTGTAAATCTCAAACCCTCCAGGTCCGGATGGGATAGTCAATACTGGTGCAGAAGTCAGTCGATTCTTTAGCTCCTGAAAGCTTTCCTCGCACTTCGCTGTCCATTCAAACTTCGACTCCTTCTTCAATAAGCGGGTCATCGGTGCGGCTATCGCGGAGAACCTTTCCACGAAGTGTCTGTAGTATCCAGCCAATCCAAGAAAGCTTCGCACCTCAGTCACAGTCGTTGGCCTCGGCCATTTCTCTACAGCCTCAATCTTAGCTGGATCCACTGAGATTCCTTCGCCAGACACTATGTGTCCAAGGAACGCCACTCTATTGAGCCAACTCACACTTACTGAACTTGGCCTACAGGGAATGCTCCCTTAGTGTCTGTAGAACGATCCTCAGGTGTTTGTCGTGGTCTTCAGAGTTTTTCGAATACACCAAGATGTCGTCGATGAAGACTATCACGAATCGATCCAAAAACTCCTTGAACACTCTGTTCATCATGTCCATGAACGCGGCTGGGGCATTCGTCAATCCAAATGGCATGACGGTGAACTCGTAATGCCCATATCTTGTCCTAAAGGCAGTCTTCGGGATATCCTCCTTCTTGATCCTTAGCTGGTGATAGCCTGTCCTTAGGTCTATTTTAGAGAATACACATGCTCCTTCCAGCTGATCAAATAGGTCATCAATCCTTGGCAAGGATACTTGTTCTTGATCGTCACTTGGTTCAGTTGTCTGTAGTCTATACACAGCCTCAACGTGCCATCTTTCTTTTTCACAAACAGCACTGGAGCTCCCCACGGTGAAGCACTGGGGCGGATAAATCCTTTATCCAGCAGCTCTTGCATCTGTACCTTCAGCTCCTTCAGTTCAGACAACGACATCCTATACGGTGCCTTTGAGATTGGTTCAGTCCCAGGTGCCAACTCAATCACAAATTCTACCTCACGCTCTGGTGGCAAGCCAGGCAATTCCTGAGGAACACGTCTGGGTATTCTCTCACTACAGGCACCTCCTCTAGGTTCACTTCTTGAGCCGAAGAATCTGTCACTGATGCCAAAAATCCTGGGCAACCTTGATCCATCAACTTGGTTGCTTCTAGTGCAGAAATCCAAGGAATTGAGGCTCCACCTCGGTTTCCTTTAAACTCATACTCAGGCCCATCTACTGGGTTCAGCCTTATTATACTTCTACTGCAGTCAATAACTGCTCCATGTCTAACCAACCAATCCATGCCGACAATTACGTCGAAATCATACATGGGCAGGACAGCTAGGTCAATCTTCTCAACTCTATCTCCTAAAGTTATCTCACACCCCTCGCATCCTATCACAACAATTACTCTATCCTTCAACGGGGTGGCCACATGTAACATAACATCCAACGGTCTAGTTTCTATTCCAGCCAACGCAGCAAAACGTGCAGATATGAACGAATGGGATGCACCAGGATCGAATAAAGCATAGGCAGTGTGACCACAGAGAGAAATGGTACCTGTGATCACCCCTGGCGCGTTCTCAGCATCCTTGCGCGCCACTGCGTAGACTCGTCCTTGAGCAGGTGGACGGTTCTGATTTCCTTGAGGAGCATTGACCATTTGCGGCTGTTGCTGCGGCTGAAACGGGGGTCTCGGTCCTCTCTTTGGGCAGTTTCTCTGGATGTGCCCCAAATGCCCACATCCAAAGCATCCACCAGTCTTCTTCGGGCAAGGGTTGTTTCCATGCCTCCTGCCACAATCACGGCAGTTCTGACTCCCAGGGTGAGTGTGGTTTTCCCAAGTCCTCTTAGCAGGTGGTACGAACCTCCTGTTGTCTCTCATCGGCCTCTTGCCGAAATTCCTGAAGTCCCTCCCCGATATGAACCGCGATCCAGATGCGGCAGCCTTTTCCTGCAGGTCTCGCTCTATCGCCAGAGCTCGTTCATAAATCTCATTATAGTCTCTCAGCCCAGTAGCGATTATCATACTCTTCAGTTCGAGTCTCAGACCTTCTCTGAATCTTCTTGCTTTGTCCCATGGGTCCTCAATCAGCCTTCGAGCGAACTTGGATGTCTGGCAAACTCGCCCTCGTATTGGTCCGCAGTCATCGACCCTTGGCGAAGTCTAATGAACTCCTCCATCTTTCTCTCCTGGGCTGCCTCAGAGAAATACTTTCCATTTTAACGCTGCGCAGAAGGCAGCCCAGGAGAGAAAGATGGAGGAGTTCATTAGACTTCGCCAAGGGTCGATGACTGCGGACCAATACGAGGCGAGAGTTTGCCAGACATCCAAGTTCGCTCGAAGGCTGATTGAGGACCCATGGGACAAAAGCAAGAAGATTCAGAGAAGGTCTGAGACTCGAACTGAAGAGTATGATAATCGCTACTGGGCTGAGAGACTATAATGAGATTTATGAACGAGCTCTGGCGATAGAGCGAGACCTGCAGGGAAAAAAGGCTGCCGCATCTGGATCGCGGTTCATATCGGGGAGGGACTTCAGGAATTTCGGCAAGGAGCCGATGAGAGACAACAGGAGGTTCGTTACCACCTGCTAAGAGGACTTGGGGAAAAAACCCTCACCCTGGGAGTCAGAACTGCCGTGATTGTGGCAGGAGGCATGGAAACAAAAACCCTTGCCCGAAAGAAGACTGGTGGATGCTTTGGATGTGGGCATTTGGGGCACATCCAGAGAAACTGCCCAAAGAGAGGACCGAGACCCCCGTTTCAGCCGCAGCAAACAGCCGCAAATGGTCAATGCTCTCAAGGAAATCAGAAACCGTCCACCTGCTCAAGGACGAGTCTACGCAGTGGCGCGCAAGGATGCTGAGAACGCGCCAGGGGTGATCACAGGTACCATTTCTCTCTGTGGTCACACTGCCTATGCTTTATTCGATCCTGGTGCATCCCATTCGTTCATATCTGCACGTTTTTTGCTGCGTTGGCTGGAATAGAAACTAGGACCGTTGGATGTTATGTTACATGTGGCCACCCCGTTGAAGGATAGAGTAATTGTTGTGATAGGATGCGAGGGGTGTGAGATAACTTTAGGAGATAGAGTTGAGAAAGATTGACCTAGCTGTCCTGCCCATGTATGATTTCGACGTAATTGTCGCAATGGATTGGTTGGTTAGACATGGAGCAGTTATTGACTGCAGTAGAAGTATAATAAGGCTGAACCCAGTAGATGGGCCTGAGTATGAGTTTAAAGGAAACCGAGGTGGAGCCTCAATTCCTTGGATTTCTGCACTAGAAGCAACCAAGTTGATGGATCAAGGTTTGCCCAGGATTTTTGGCATCAGTGACAGATTCTTCGGCTCAAGAAGTGAACCTAGAGGAGGTGCCTGTAGTGAGAGAATACCCAGACGTGTTCCCTCAGGAATTGCCTGGCTTGCCACCAGAGCGTGAGGTAGAATTTGTGATTGAGTTGGCACCTGGGACTGAACCAATCTCAAAGGCACCGTATAGGATGTCTTGTCTGAACTGAAGGAGCTGAAGGTACAGATGCAAGAGCTGCTGGATAAAGGATTTATCCGCCCCAGTGCTTCACCGTGGGGAGCTCCAGTGCTGTTTGTGAAAAAGAAAGATGGCACGTTGAGGCTGTGTATAGACTACAGATAACTGAACCAAGTGACGATCAAGAATAAGTATCCTTTGCCAAGGATTGATGACCTATTTGATCAGCTGGAAGGAGCATGTGTATTCTCTAAAATAGAGCTAAGGACAGGCTATCACCAGCTAAGGATCAAGAAGGAGGGATATCCCGAAAGACTGCCTTTAGGACAAGATATGGGCATTACGAGTTCACCGTCATGCCATTTGGATTGACGAATGCCCCAGCCGCGTTCATGGACATGATGAACAGAGTGTTCAAGGAGTTTTTGGATCGATTCGTGATAGTCTTCATCGACGACATCTTGGTGTATTCGAAAAAAAACTCTGAAGACCACGACAAACACCTGAGGATCGTACTACAGACACTAAGGGAGCATTCCCTGTAGGCCAAGTTCAGTAAGTGTGAGTTGGCTCAATAGAGTGGCGTTCCTTGGACACATAGTGTCTGGCGAAGGAATCTCAGTGGATCCAGCTAAGATTGAGGCTGTAGAGAAATGGCCGAGGCCAACGACTGTGACTGAGGTGCGAAGCTTTCTTGGGTTGGCTGGATACTACAGACACTTCGTGGAAAGGTTCTCCGCGATAGCCGCACCGATGACCCGCTTATTGAAGAAGGAGTCGAAGTTTGAATGGACAGCGAAGTGCGAGGAAAGCTTTCAGGAGCTAAAGAATCGACTGACTTCTGCACCAGTATTGACTATCCCATCCGGACCTGGAGGGTTTGAGATTTACAGCGATGCTTCGCTAAGAGGTCTGGGATGTGTTCTAATGCAGCATGGACGAGTAGTGGCATATGCGTCTCGACAATTAAGGCCGCATGAGATGAATTACCGACGCACGACCTGGAGTTGGCCGCCATAATTTTTGCATTGAAGATCTGGAGGCACTATCTGGTGGGAGAGAAGTTCCACATTTATACAGATCACCAGAGCCTGAAGTATTTGTTTTCGCAAAAGGAGCTGAACATGAGACAGCGTCGATGGATGGAGTTGCTGAAAGACTATGACTGTGATATCCTGTACCATCCAGGAAAGGCGAATAAGGTGGCGGATGCTCTGAGCCGAAAGTCGAGCATCGCGCATATGATGGTTAAGGAATGGACGTTGCTGGAGGAAATTAGAGACTCTGAGTTTAAATTGGAGGTGGGAACCCTCTCAAGCCTGATGGCTTACCTTACAGATTGAACCAGAGATTCAGCTAAGGATTAAAGAGTTGCAGCCTACGGACCCTGAAATTCAGAAGATCGTAGCGATGGATGCAATAGAAAGGAAGGAGGAATTCAAGGTGACTGAAGATGGAATATTGAAGTTTAAAGGGCGCCTGTGTGTGCCAAACGACGAGGAGCTGAAAGAAAGGATTTTATCAGAGGCTCACCGGAGCAATTACAATATCCACCCCGGAAGTACGAAAATGTATCAGAACCTGCGTCAGCACTACTGGTGGAATGGAATGAAGGTGGACGTGGCTAAACACGTAGCCAAGTGCTTGACGTGTCAGCAGGTGAAGGCGCAACATTGCAAGCCTGGAGGATTGCTGCGACCATTGGAAATCCCGAATGGAAATGGGAGCACATCACCATGGATTTCGTGACAGGATTGCCAAGAAGTCAGAGGGAAATGACTCAATCTGGGTGGTAGTGGACAGATTGACCAAGTCTGCGCATTTCATTGCAGTAAGGAAGGATTCCACATTGGAAAAACTGGCCGAACTGTATGTGAGACGGATTGTAAGATTGCATGGAGTGCCAGTAAGTATTGTGTCAGACAGGGATCCTCGTTTTACAGCCACATTCTGGAAGAGTCTGCAGGGTGCTTTGGGAACAGGGTTGAGATTCAGTACAGCCTACCACCCTCAGACTGATGAACAGTCGGAAAGGACCATACAGACCTTGGAGGACATGCTGAGGGCGTGTGTAATAGACTTCAAAGGCGGCTGGGAGGAGCAGTTACACTTGGTAGAATTCGCCTACAACAACAGTTACCAACAGAGCATTCAGATGGCTCCATTCGAAGCGTTGTATGGAAGGGCCTGCAGGACGCCAATCTGTTGGGACGAAGTTGGTGAGAAGAGCATAACAGGCCCAGAATTGTTACAACAATCGGTAGAAGCAGTCAAGGTGATTAGGACAGACTGAGGACCGCCCAGAGTAGGCAGAAGAGTTATGCAGACAAGAGACGTAAGCCATTGGAATTCCAAGTTGGAGATCACGTCTTTCTGAAAGTGTCGCCGATGCGAGGACTATCTCGGTTTGGCAAGAAGGGGAAGCTGAGTCCCAGATTCGTTGGGCCATTCGAGGTTTTGGAGAAGATCGAGACACTGGCTTATCGCCTGGCTCTGCCGCCGAACTTGTCTCAGATTCACAACGTGTTTCATGTATCGATGCTCCGGAAGTACGAGCCGGATCCTGGCCATATACTCGATCATGAAGTCATTGAAATGGATGACCGCGTCTCGTACGTGGAAAGGCCAGTAAGGATTGAAGATCGTAAGGAACAAGTGCTCAGGAATAAGACGATCCCTTTGGTCAAAGTCATCTGGGAGCACCATGGGACTGAAGGAGCCACTTGGGAAAGTGAAGACGAGATGAAGAGAAAATACCCGCACTTGTTTGAATAGTCCTATGTAATTTCGATTTTGGAGTGAGAACATGTAGATTGTAAATTTCGAGGACGAAATTTTATAAGGAGGGAAGAATTGTGACAGTCTGAAAATTCGACCCATTTATCGGAATTTCTAAATGAATGGAAATACTTCGTTAATACACTCTGATTGACGCTCACTCAGGATTAGCTACCCTGAGATGACCAACCAAAGGGGAAAGGCTATATGGGAATTTTTCCCAATCAGCCGCCCGTTGGTCTGAGACTGAGGCAGAGTCGGTATTTAATGAAATTGACCACGAAATGAAATCCGACATTGGACAATCGAATCAGTAAGATAAACACAATGAAGAAATGAAATCAGTTTCAGAAATTTCGTCTGAAGGTCAGACAGTCGGTGCACGTCGAGAAGCAAGACGTGAATGGAAAATCACCGAAATGCCCCCGGGTAAATGCTCAGTCCTTAGAATTGGATAAGTTAGGATTTTGAGAGTGAATTCAGTGAGTCGAAACCATTTCCAGTCCGAAATTCGTTCGCGCTCGAGACCCGATCGGTGCATTTGGCACGCAAATCGAGGCAAGTCAAATCAGTTGTCGCATCAATCAAATGTCTTGTCAATCAATCACTCACATCATGGTTCAATTCCCAAAAAATCAATCCATTAAGTCATGGTACACATGTCATACATCAAAGTACAAAATCAATCCTAGTCACTATTCTACCTAACCCCATTATAAGCTAATTTCCTTATTTCTTATTTTTGGTATAATCTCTCCCTCACTCTCTCTCCTCCCCCATTCCCTCACTTGTTCGGCCGACCACCCCCCATTCTCCCTCTCTTCTTCATTCCTCTTCTTCTTCGTCTTCTTCTTCGGCCGCCCGTGGAGCACCACCATCCGCCACCCCGCCCCTCGTCGCCGTCGCCTTGTCCCGCCATGGCAGGTCCCTCTCCTCTCTTCCCTTGCTGTTTCGTGGCCTTGGAGGCCCCATCCAAGCCGCCCCGACCTCACCTCTCTTCCCCCTTCCTCGGGTTTTTCTAGCTCGCCCGTGCCGTCCGCCACGAACTCCGCCCTCGCCGTCGTCTCGCACCGTCCGACCACTCCACCGGCTCCACCCTCACTTAGTAAGTTCCCTGGCCCCTTGTCCTTGTTGTTTTATGGCCCTTGTGAGTCACCTTGCCGTCCTCGTGTTGTCCCGAGCCGATTTAGGTAAGCTCTACTACTAATTATAGCCTAGGTTAGAAGTATATGGATGTGGTTTGTTGTATTAAGGGTTGATGATTGCGGTTTAGGCTTGAAATGGGTGGTTATGGGAATTTCACAATAAGCTAACTGTGACAGTCTGAAAATTCGACCCATTGTCGGAATTTCTAAATGAATGGAATTGCTTCGTTAATACACTCTAGTCGACGCTCACTCAGGATTAGCTACCCTGAGATGACCAACCGAAGGGGAAAGGCTATCTGGGAATTTTTCTCAATCAGCCGCCCGTTGGTCTGAGACTGAGACCGAGTCGGTATTTAATGAAATTGACCACAAAATGAAATTCGACGATGGACAATCGAATCAGTAAGATAAACACAAAGAAGAAATGGATTCAGTTTCAGAAAATGTCGTCTGAAGGTCAGACGGCCGGTGCACGTCGAGAAGCAAGACGTGAATGGAAAATTACCAAATGCCCCCGGTAAATGCTCAGTCCTTAGAATTAGATAAATTAGGACTTTTGAGAATAGAATCGATAGACCGACACCAAATCCAGTCCAAAATTCGTTCGCGCTCGGGATCCGATCGGTGCATTTGGCACGCAAATCGAGGCAAGTCAAATCAGATGTCACATCAATCAGATGTCACATCAATCAATCAAGTGTCAAAATCAATCCATCAATCACATCAATCAAGGTTCAATTCCCAAGGCAATCCATCACTCACTTCCATGTCACTATTCAACCTACTCCCACTATAATCTTTATTTTTGAAAATTATACATTATAATCTTTCTTCTCTCTCCTCCCTTCTTCCCCTCATTCGGCCGACCCCTCCATCATCTCCCCCTCCCTCTCGTGAGCTCTCCCTCTCGGTCTCTCTCCCTCTCGCTCGCCGCCGTGGACCGCCCGCAACGCCGCCGTCCCCGTCGTCCTCGTCCGGCCGCCGTCGGCCTTCCGTTGTCACGGTAGGTCCCTTAACCCTTGTTTCCTTCTTCTTCTTGGCCGTGGAGAGCCACCATGGACGCCGACCCGAACTCATTCCCTCTCTTCCGTTCGCTCTAGCCCGTCGTCCGCCCGTCGCCGTCCCGCCATCGTCCGGCCGCCTCCACCAGCCTCGTCCGCGTGTAGCCACCGTCGTTGCCGTTGGCCTCCGCCCGTTCCGACGTCATCCCGCTGCCACCGTCCGCCCCTCTAGATAAGCTTCATCTCTAATCTTAGTTTAGGCTAGTTGTATATATGTGTGGATGGTTGTGTTAGTGGCTAATCAAGGTAGTTTGGGTGTATTATGCGTAGTTAAGCTAATTAGGCTTTGGACTAATTTGTGGCTTAATTGAATGGGCCGAATGAGGGGCTGTGGTTTGATTGAATTGGGCCAAGAATTGACTCTAGTGGGCCGAAATTGATGGGCTAGGCGTGAGGAGTTGTGGGCCAAAGCAAACTAATGGGCCTAGGGACCTAATTCCATGATAATTGGGCCAAATTGGAAACTCTTGGGCCCAAGTTCTAATAATGGGCCATATATGGACGAAAATCACAATTGAATGGGCCCAAATTATAATGTGGAATATTAAAATATGAGGCCCATTAATGTACGTGGGCTTAGGACAT
>JAGVVM010018075.1:0-10354 GCA_019149425.1 Psidium friedrichsthalianum
GGGAAAAAGTTAGCTGGTGTTTCCAATTATCAGCAATGGAGGAGAATTGTGGTTGTGGTATTGACTGGGAGAGAACAACATCATCATCTAACTAGCGAAAGGTCTGATGCTGATACTAAATGGGATACCATAGATGCCAGGATTCTTGGGCAAATGTGGAATTCTATGGAATCTCAGGTAGCTGCGTTGGTTACACATGTTACTACTGTTAAGGACCTTTGGGATTATCTGAGTGTCCTTTATTCTGGACAAAACAACCTCTCAAGGATTTATGAAGTTTCACAGGATTTCTTTAGAGCAGACAGAAAGGGCCAGCCTCTTACTCAATTTTTTGCTGATTTTAACGAATGTATGAGGAGCTTAATTACCTTTTGCCAATTACCTCTGATGTTGGTAAGATGCAGGAGCAACGAGAACAATTGGCTGTTATGGGATTTTTGGGAGCACTCGGACCAGAGTTCGATGCAGTTCGTTCACAAATCCTTGGAGGAAACACTGTGGCTTCGCTAACAGAAACCTTCTCTCGTGTATTAAGGGTCTCACGTGAATCATCTAAGGATAGATTGCCCACAGGTGATAGCTCAGCTTTAGCAACACAGGGGAACCGTGGCGGTCGAGGTCGTGGTAGTAATCGTAGTGGACGTGGCTTTGGTAGTGGCAGCAGTGGTCGTGGCTTGGTAGAGGCCAATCACATTCATATAATGGTACATCTGGTGACACAGTGAATAATACTGGTTTTGCACGTACATGTCATTACTGTGGTGTTCCTGGACATATTCAACGTTTTTGTTATAAGCTGCATGGAAGGCCCCCTCATTCGGCTGCAGCTAATGTAGCCAATGCATCAGAATCGGGTGTTTCTTTGCAGTCTCTGAAGGAGGAACACTGATTAGAATGTCTGACGAGGAACTTGCTAGATACAATCAGTTCCAGATTTCTCAGCCAGTTTCCTCTTCTACAGCTACTTTTGCTCAGACAGGTAATGCAACAGCGTGTCTTTCATCTACCTCTCGCCCTTGGGTCATTGATTCAGGTGCTACTGATCATATGACTGATCTTCAGGTACTTTCTCTACCTTTCATGAGTCTACGTCTAGTGTCACATTAGCTGATGGCTCTCTATCCACAGTAAAAGGGATAGGCACAGTTCCATTGACATCCTCCATATCTTTATCTTCTGTCATGTACCTCCCAAATTTCCCATTTAACCTTATGTCCGTCAGTCATCTTACCAAAGAATATAACTGTTCTGTAACTTTCTATCCCGATTCTTGTGTGTTTCAGGATTTGAAGACGAAGAAGACGATTGGTAGAGGACATATGTCGGGGGGATTATATGTGTTTGATGATGCTACCAGTGTCGCTTGTTCAGCAGTTTCTCCACATCAAGTTCATTGTCGCTTGGGACATCCTTCTTTGGGAAGTTTGAAGAAGCTTGATTCCGTTTTCATTCTTTATCTAGTCTTGAGTGTGAGTCATGTCAGTTTGGAAAATTGCATCGTATTAGTTATAGTCCAAGAGTCAATAAACAGGCTTCTCAGCCATTTGCTTTAGTTCATTCTGATGTTTGGGGTCCATGTCCTACCACTTCGAAGTTGGGTTTCAAGTACTTCGTTACTTTTGTAGATGACTATTCAAGAGCCTTGGCTATATCTAATGAAAAGTCGTTCTGAGTTATTTTCTATATTTTGTGCATTTGTTAATGAAGTACATACTCAATTTTCTACCTCTGTTCGTATTCTTCGAAGTGATAATGCTAAAGAGTATTTTTCCAAAACTTTCTCTGAATTCATGTCCCAACGGGGCATTCTTCATCAATCTTCTTGTTCGGATACACCACAACAAAATGGTGTAGCTGAAAGAAAGAACCGCCATTTGTTAGAAGTTGCTCGTTCCTTGATGTTTGAAATGAAGGTAGATAAATCCTTTTGGGCTGATGCTGTTATGACTGCATGTTATCTTATCAATCGCATGCCATCATCTGTTCTTAAGGGTGCAATTCCTCACTCTTTTCTTTTTCCTTCTGATCCCTTGTTTCATTTGCCACCTCGTATATTTGGTTGTGTCTGTTATATTCGTGACCATCGCCCTGGACTTTCCAAACTTGATCCTAGATCTCTCAAATGCATTTTTGTTGGGTATTCTCGTACACAGAAGGGTTATCGTTGCTACTGTCCTTCTTTGCATAAGTACTTCACCACTGCAGATGTTTCCTTTTTTGAGTCTACTGTTTATTCTGATAATCCAATGAAGGCTCCTACAGTGGATGATGATTCCTTGACATATGTTATTATGGAATCAACACCCACTTCGGACTCTCCAGCTATCCCTCCACCTGTCCAGTATGTTTACAGTAGACGTCCTCGTCAACATGTGGAGTCCCCTACATATGTACCTCCGCCTATCTCGTCTTCTTCGTCTTCAGCACCTGAGGTAAGTCAGTCACATACTGATCTTGATATTCCTATTGCACATCGTAAAGGAGTTCGTAGTTGTACCAAACACCCTATTGCACAATTTGTCTCCTATTCTGGTTTATCTGCATCTTGTCGAGCTAGTCTAAAACCATTGATACCCATCCTATCCCTAAAACTGTTGCTGAAGCATTATCTAGTCAGGGCTGGAGGGCAGCTATGGAAGAGGAACTATTGGCACTGGACCAAAATCAGACTTGGGATCTTGTTCCTCTACCTGCAGGGAAGACAGCCATTGGATGTAAGTGGGTCTTTTCTGTCAAGGTTAACCCTGATGGTTCTCTTGCTCGTCTCAAGGCTAGACTGGTTGCTAAAGGGTATGCACAGGTTTATGGGGTTGATTATGGTGATACTTTTTCTCCAGTTGCTAAGATGACCTCCGTTCGTCTTTTACTTTCTTTGGCTGCTTCTGCTCATTGGCCTCTATTTCAGCTTGATGTTAAGAATGCCTTTCTTCATGGAGATTTACAGGAAGAGGTGTATATTGAGCAACCACAGGGTTTGTTGCTCAGGGGGAGTCTGGTCATGTCTGTCGCTTAAAAAGATCTCTATATGGTTTGAAACAGTCTCCTAGAGCTTGGTTTGGGAAGTTTACTGAGGCGGTACTCCAGTTTGGATTGTGTAATGTACTGGAGATCATTCTATGTTTTATCGGTTTCTGGAGCTGGTCGGATATTCCTTGTAGTTTATGTGGATGATATTGTCATAACTGGAGATGATTCTACAGGGATTAAAGAGTTGAAACTGTATTTACAACAGCAGTTTCATACAAAGGATTTGGGGCTACTCAGATATTTCTGGGTATCGAAGTGGCACGGGCAAAGAAGGTATTTATATCTCACAACGAAAATATGTTCTGGATTTGCTTACAGAGACAGGTATGCTAGGAGCTAAACCACTGGATACACCAATGGAAGTGGGCTTGAAATTGGTGGCAGAGGATGGTGAGCTGTTAGATGATCCAGAAGGTATCGAAGACTTGTTGGAAAATTAAATTATCTGACTATCACTCGACCTGATATTTCCTTTCCGGTGAGTGTTGTGAGTCAGTTTATGTCTTCTCCTCGTACCTCACATTGGATGCAGTAATCAGAATTTTGAGATACTTGAAGAAAGCTCCAGGTCGTGGTCTCATTTATCAGGATCATGGTCACAAAAGGGTGAAGCATTCTCAGATGCTGATTGGGCAGGATCTCCTATAGATAGGAGGTCTACATCAGGGTATTGTACCTTTGTAGGAGGCAACCTAGTATCTTGGAAGAGTAAAAAGCAAAGTGTTGTGGCTAGATCAAGTGCAGAATCAGAATACAGAGCTATGGCTCAAGCTACTTGTGAGCTAGTCTGGATGCGTCAGTTATTAGTTGAACTTGGATTCGAAGACCCTGCGCCAATGGAGTTGTGGTGTGATAATCGAGCGGCAGTTCATATTGCTTCAAATCCAGTATTCCATGAGCGTACCAAGCATATCGAAGTTGATTGCCACTTTGTTCGTGAGAAACTTCAGGCTAGAGTCATTTCTACTAGTTATGTTAGTACCGGTGAACAACTAGCTGATATTTTCACCAAACCTTTAGGGAGTAGTAGGATTGAGTATATTTGTAACAAGCTGGGCATGCTTGATATTCATGTTCCAGCTTGAGGGGGAGTGTTAAAGGATAAAAAGGGTATAATGGTCTTTAAGGGTATTTGACATGTATATATATTCTTTTTTCATCAATAAAGACAGATTATTCTGCTAACAAGTACAAAGGTAGCTAAGTACATGACTTCAGAAATTTTCTCAGGTCCAATAGCACAGACACAAACTATCAACAAGACAGACGATGAAATCCAATACATCTCTCAAAACTCTAGCACAAATCTACCATTATATTTGCAAAAAAAGGTAACTCTATATTGCTTGTGAATATAACACTAAATAGACTGTAATACCGATAACTCATATCTACAAGGAGGAAGTACTGCCAAGAGAAGAAAGTTACCAGATATTTGTGCAGTTATAGAACATGTTCATAAGCAATTTCGAAACAAAGTCATATCTGAAGCCGTAAAATGCTTGTTTGAGCCCAAGGAACGAAATGTTGTTGCAGTTTGAGGGTAAAAATCATTGTCTTCAATGATAACTAATTCCCTAATTTGAATAAGGAGGCCCTTAGATCCCTCCAATTAGTTTCATTGAATACATAATTACATTGCCAATAATTCTGTATCTGCAATAATAATCCAGAGAAAATTAGTTCAATTTTCAGTTTTAAGATATGGCTAGTTCATTCATATCAGTTCATTCCATGTGCTTAAGACTTCAAGAGAGAACCAATTCAAAGTATTATGCGATTTTATAGTAATTCTTGGATGTATTAATTTCCAATTTTATATCTTTTACAAATTGACCATAATATAAATCGTGTGAGTCAATGATCATGTACTCATGCTCACTAAGCCCTTGCAAGACTGAACCCCTTTAAAGGATGACCCAATTCTAAAACTTCAATTTTTTTTTAAATTTAATTTTCTTTTACCATCTGACCACAATACATATTATGTGTGCTCATCATCATATGCTTATTGTCTCGCAAGCAATCCAAGAAAAAGCCGCCGTTAAACTACTACATTACTAGCAAATTTTGAAAATCTTTTAGAAGCTTTAATCTTAATTTGAAGTTTGAATTTAACTGTAACATTTTGCCAGAGGAACAGGACCATCCAGCTTAGGAAGCAACACATTTCACTCAAAGGGGAGAATGAAACATCATTAGAAAATCTCAAGCAAGCTGGAATCACGAAGTAAATCAATTTACTTTGCACATGAATGAAGCCAGGCTAACCAAGCAAGCAGTGCTAAACAAGTCTGTATAACACAGACAACCCAAATACTTCATGGAACCAAAATGTTTGATAAACAAAATTAACTGCTAGTTAATGTGATATTGCTTCCACCATAGCAATGACCAGTCTAACCATTTTAAGCATGGTTAACATTACAAATGGAAGGACATGATCAGAGTAAAGAAGCACCCAGATACAACTAGAATCCTACGTCAGAAGAGAGGAAAGGAAGGACGGTAATGTAACAAAACAATGCAATGTTTGCAGGATTACCTCTGAAGTTCTAATCTTCCACTTTATTTGATCATGCAAACGCTGCAGACAATTAAAAAAGAAGGAAATGAAGAAATACAGTAAGAAGAGATAGAAAAAAATAGGTTATTTAACTAACAGATGAGAAACTTTCACTCAAATAATCCAATATTGATTCATGCAGTCCTAAAAGAAATTATTGCATGGAGCCATGAAAAACTTCACAGTGTCGCCATTCCCTAACTGGATTAGAGTCCATGGTTGGCACAGCCTTCCATTGCAAAACTAATACCATATGTGCATAAATGCAACATTTGCCAAATAATTTTAGATTTTGGATTCCAATTTGCTAGATGGCAATTTCAAATGCATACACGCATATTAAGGAGAAAAATGTTTCTACCTCAATGTATTTGGATATAACGGTGGCATTCAAGACTGGTGGCCATATGTCATATGGAGACAACAAACCAAGCATGGAAGACACAAACATGTATCTTTCATCCTCTGTCTCCTGGAGGAAAATCAAAGTTGAAACTTATACGGCAAAAGAATTCTATTAAACACATATATCTAAAGAGATTGAACAAAAGAAGGTTAACAGCAGCACCTCGGTGAAAAACATGATGCTTCACCGAAAGCAAATAGCAAAGAGAGCAACACTATGACAAAATGCAAGCAAATTGCATATATGATATTCCAGTAGAATGAATGCTAAATAGACTTATCTGGTAGACAAATAATATATAAATGAAGGACTATGAAACCAAGTACACAGGGAGTGTCGAAGTAAAGAAAGAACAAAATGAGATAGCAAAGAGAGCAACACTATGACAAGATGCTAACAAATAGTATATATGATATTCTAGCAAAATGAACATAAAATAGACTTATTTGGTAGATGAATAATATATATAAATAAACAAAGGACTACGAAACCAAGCACACAGGATGTGTTGAAGTTAAGAAAGAACAAAAATGCGGAACTACAAGATTTGAATTATATTCTTCATGCTCGACCGACATTATAATATATTTCATCAACCATGACTATTTCATCAACTCCACCTATGTATGCTTGCATAGCCTGTCCCAAGCCAGGGTAAAGGAGGAGGGTTGGCGTCAGGCGTAGCGAGCCGGCCGTAAAAAAAGAGCTATCCCTTATGAGATGAACCCTTTAGAATTTTCGTTGGAGCGTACCCTTCTTAGCGACGCGTTGCATCGACGCTCGGGTGTAGCGAAAAATTGGCAAGGGTCCTCGCACCAAGATAGGCGGGTGCGGGGGGTAACGAAGCTAGCCTTGGGCCATCATTCCCAGAGTGATGCGCCACATCGGTGCCCGGATGTGGTGAAAAATGAGCGAGAGTCCTCACACTTTTATGGGCGAGTGTGGGGGGCAAGAAATGCCCAAGAAATAAGGATTTAACTAGGGAGTTGGAACATAGGAACCCTAATGGGTAAGTTAAGGGAGTTAGCAGATACTTTTGCTAGAAGGAGAGTGAATATTGCTTGCCTGCAAGAGACTAAATGGGTTGGAGAAAAGGCTAAGGAAGTGGAAGGTACTGGATTCAAGTTATGGTACACAGGCACAAAAAAGAGTCAAAATGGAGTTGGGATCTTAGTCGATAAAAGTTTTAAGGATAAAGTTGTTGATGTCAAAAGATCAGGTGATCGGATTATCTTAATTAAGCTAGTAGTGGGAGAGATGATTTTAAACATCCTTAGTGCGTATGCCCCCCAAGTTGGATTGCCAGCTGATAAGGACAGATTTTGGGAAGACTTGGAGGAGATTTTAAGGGGGATACCACGTGAGGAGAAAGTATTCATAGGAGGAGATCTTAATGGACATGTTGGCCAAAGTAGTGGAGGTTTTGAAAGAGTTCATGGAGGCTTTGGCTATGGGACTAGAAACGAGAGTGGCGAAGACATCTTGAATGTTGCACTAGCGTATGACTTGATGTTAGCAAATACCTTCTTTAGGAAAAGAGAGTGGCAAGAGGGGTGTTAGGTGAAAGTAAAGGGTACGGACATCAAACAAAAGAAACTTGGTGGTGGAATGAAGAGGTGCAAGAGGCAATTAAGCAAAAGAAGGAGTGTTTTAGCTGTCTGCATAAATGTCCTAATGAAGAGAATTTGCAAAACTTTAGATTGGCACGAAAAAATGCCAAGAAAGCTGTGAGAGAGGCTAGAGGCAAGGCTTTCTCTGATATGTATAAAAAACTTGAGAGCAAAGAAGGAGAAAAAGATATCTATAGGCTTGCAAAGATCAGAGATAAGAAAAGTAAAGACTTGATACAGATTAGATGTATCAAGGATGAAAATCAACAATTGTTAGTAAGAGATGAAGAAGTGAAGGAAAGGGGGTGTGCTACTTTAACAAGCTTTACAATGGGGAGGGCGATAAAAGTGAGGTGGATTTGGTGGACGTTTCTGATGAGTTAAACAGAAGGTTTGTGCGTAGAATTAGAGCACAAGAAGTTAAGGATTCTTTAAAGAAGATGAAGACTAGTAAAGCCTTAGGACCAGATGGTGTCCCTATTGAAGTATGGCGATGCTTAGGGAATGTGGCAATTAATTGGTTGACTAAATTGTTTAACAAGATTCTACAAGGCTAATAGAATGCCTGATGAATGGAGGAAGAGTATGATTGTACCTATCTACAAGAACAAGGGGGATATTCAGAACTGTTGCAACTATAGAGGCATTAAGCTTATGAGCCATACAATGAAATTGTGGGAAGGGTTATTGAGCATCGTTTAAGAGGCAGTTACCAAGGTCTCTGTAAATCAATTTGGATTTATGCCGGAAAATCTACCATGGAGGCTATCTTTTTATACGACAGTTGATGGAGAGATATCGAAAAAAGAAGAAGGATCTACATATGGTGTTTATTGACCTCGAGAAGGCATATGATAGGGTTCCAAGAAAAGTTTTGTGGTGGATTCTTGAAAAGAAAAAAGTACCCTTAAAGTATGTAGAGGCAATCAAAGATATGTACGATGGTGTTACGACATGTGTGAAGGCCTGTAATGGCACATCAAGTTATTTTCCCATCACAGTGGGTTTACATCAAGGTTCGGCTTTGAGTCCTTATCTTTTTGCATTAATTATGGATGAGCTAACAAAGGATATCCAAGATGAGGTGCCATGGTGTATGCTATTCGCAGATGATATTGTGCTTATTGATGAGACTAGGGCTGGGTCAGTGCTAAATTAGAATTATGGAGAAACACGTTAGAGTCCAAAGGATTTACGTTAAGTCGGAGTAAGACGGAATACATGAAGTGTGAATTTGCCACGACAAGAGGAGATGATCAAGAATCCATCGATATGCTTGAGACAAGGTACCTAAGAAAGATGCTTTTAGATATTTGGGATCAATTTTGCAAAAGAGGGGAGAGATTGATGAGGATGTTAGTTATAGAATCAAAGCAGGTTGGATGAAATGGCGCAGTGCATCAGGGTTTTTGTGTGATCGAAAATCCCTCTTAGGTTAAAGGGAAAATTTTATAGAACAGCAATAAGACCTGCAATGCTATACGGAGCTGAATGTTGGCCATACAGAAGCAACACGAGCATAAAATTGGGTAGCGGAAATGAGGATGTTAAGGTGGATGTGTGGTCATACAAGATGGATAAGATAAGAAATGACGATATTCGCCGAAAAGTTGGAATAGCACCGGTGGCAGAGAAGATGAGAGAACATAGATTGAGATGGTTTGGACATATCCTCCGTAGATCCCTAGATGCTCCGATAAGAACAGAAGTGTGTTATCAAGAACACGATATGAAGAAAGGACAAGGTCGGCCGAAACTTACTTGGGGGAAGGTAGTAAAACCAGATTTAATGGAGTGGGAAATAGATTGGCGTACGATCTATCTTAGGACGGAGTGGAGGAAAGCTATCCGCATTATAGAAGGGGGGGATTTCCTATGTTCCAGAGTGCCCTGTTTAGTCATTTATATTTATATTTATATTTATATTTATATTTATATTTATTTCTTATTTCTATTTTTTATCTTTTATTTTATTTGTCATTATTACTATTATTAACTATTTTCTTTTTGGTACCCATATTTTTGCTTTTCTAGTATATTTTAAGCTTTTCACTCGGGTTCATCGACCGCCGACCCCAACTAGCTTGGAATAAAGTGATGTTGATGTTGATGTTGATTATATCCTACAATGCTATACGGAGCTGAATGTTGGCCAGTACAGAAGCAACATGAGCATAAAATTGGGTGTTAGCGGAATGAGGATGTTAACGTGGATGTGTGGTCATACAAGGATGGATAAGATAGAAATGACGATATTCGACAAAAATTGGAATAGCACCGGTGGCGAGAGAGTGAGAGAACATAGATTGAGATGGTTTGGACATATTCTCCGTAGACCCCTAGATGCTCCGATAAGAACAAAAGTGTGTTTACCGAGAACACGACATGAAGAAAGGACGAGGTCGGCCGAAACTTACTTGGGGTTAAGGTAGTAAAATAAGATTTAATGGAGTGGGGAAATAGATTGGCGTACGATCTATCTTAGGACGGAGTGGAGGAAAGCTATCTGCATTATAGAATAGGGGATTTCTATGTTTCCAGAGAGTGCCCTGTTTAGTCATTTTTATTTATTTATATTAATTATTATTTATTTATTATTATTGTTTTATTTTTTATTTTTTATTTTTATGTTTTATTTTATTATTTATTTTATTTTTCCTTATTATTATTATTATTATTTTCTTTTTGGGTACCCATATTTTTTGTTTTTTTAGTATATTTTAGCTTTTTACTTCGGGTTCATCG
>JAGVVM010018077.1:0-10093 GCA_019149425.1 Psidium friedrichsthalianum
TGGAGCAAGGAAAATTTAGCAGAAAGAGATAGATTTGTTTCCATTCATAAAAGATAATCTCACCTGCAAAATCGACAATTTAGACGTGCGAAAGAATAGTGACTAAGCCCTACCCTATGAAAAGATAAAATAAGCAACTGAGCGAGAGATATGGTAAAAAAAGGTTAAAGAAAGACGAAATCTTGGGGAACGCGATGTAATTTCTGAAGCCACTCATAAATCTTAAAAGAGCGTTTCTCTTTGCAGTCTTCATCCGTGCTTAAAGCAAATACAATCACTTAAAAAAACTCAGAGAGAGAGAAAATATAAGGAAGAGTAACAACCTTGAAGGACCAGTAAATATTCAAGGATGTCTTAACCCAATACATTTGAAGAGCTTTCGTTACTTGCTGAATATGGGAGATGAAAAATTTGAGACCATGTTCAGAACTAAGACCATGGAACCTAGCCCTTTCGTTAACGACGTCCAAGATCTCAATAAAGACAATAGCGATAACAACAACAAGTAAAAGAGGCATTACTGTCGCTATACTGAGCAGTCAGATTTAAAAGCTTGAAGATTTCTTCGTGAGTACCCTAACCCAGATAACAAATAAAGAATGATCTAAAGCCAAGAGTTAGGGCTAGAACTTTCACACGTCAAGTTTTTGGTTTCAAAATCGGTGACCTGAGTGAAGATCCATCATGAATGCCATGAAAATGAGCTCCTAACACTTAAAAATGAAGATTTCGAGCGGAGAATATGAGGTTAGAGAAACTTTCGGGATGTACTGCAACCTATCCTAACTACGGTGGCCATCCTCCCGTCCTCGACGAAATGTAGCATCTGAAGGATCGAAAATGCTCGTTTGAGAGGGAGTCATGTCAGTTCCCAGTAGAATCAAGTTTCTGTTAAAGGAATAGGCAAGAAGACCGATCCCATGGGGTCATACTGATGCCTCCCGAGGAAACGGAGATGTATCACCCACCACCAAGCAAGTAGCATTGACGATGAGCTTGCCGCCATGATAACCATTCGATATTATGAAGCACCGGGCTGTAATATTTCCTAACGGACCCTGTATTTCGAAGCCAGTGATCACGGGGTCTTTTCAACATTATCGATGCGTACCACTGATCATTGGAGAGCTTACAAAGGAAAAAGAAGATCCTAAATAAATGCATATGTTTTATTTTGCTGATGTAGGATATTTTCTGCTTTTATAGATGTATAAGCATTATGCAAAAGCAAGAAGTAGTGATCTTCCTTCCTCCTATTAAGTGCTCGGATTCTTTACTGAACCAAACTTGGGACAAAATAATTGCGCAAAAAGGCCGCACAAACTCGAAGGGCAACTTTGTAATCGTTTCGATTTATCCTCAATTACTCCAGTTCTAAATTGGAATCCATTCTATTCTTAGGAATTTGCGAACTGTCCCGAGAGCACAGTTAAACCCAAATGCGAAGTTCTCTTGTTTGAACTAAACCTCTGGGCAAATCATTCGTGGAACATTGCCACTGGATGGATAGCCTCAAATAAGGAAAATACGAGTGAAAACCCAAGCAAACTCAAAGAAGTGGGATTTATCACCTGCCTCGGTGGCGTCATAAATTGGAGTTTATCCGACGCACACGACAAGACCATACCATCCGAAGATTAGCCCTTGGATTAAAGGGAGCTTCCATGGACGCTAGTGGTCCTCGTGGGCTTGATGGCGTGGGGAATGACATGGACCGAAGCGGTCCGAGTTTCAATGCCCAAGGTTGGAGAATGTTGTAAATATTGTAAACAAATAAAATAATTTTTTACACATTTCTTTTTTTAGAAAGAAACAAGAATACTCGACAAAGGAGATCGTAATCAATACTTTTTGCCATAACCTTGGCCCTTATGGTTAAGTATCCATAACCTTGGCCCTTATGGTTAAGTATCCAAAAGAAAGTCAAGGGAAACTCAATCCAGCGAACTTGGTAAAAGGCTCGTGCAAGTATTCAAGATGAAGGGTAAACTAGAATCGTTTTCAATTTATTCCTTCCAATACTGACTAACATGTCTCCTTTCTTTTTGACCAGGAAATATTTACGCTAACATTTAACACGTTGAAGGAGACAACTCCAATGAGCAAAATTATGATCATCTAATGAGATCCATTCTGATGAAAATGGGGTAAATTGAATGGAAAACCTTGAATTGAAAGGAGAGTAATGTCTCCTTTAACTTATTTGGTTTCGAGAATAACATTGCTGCTTTCTTTCTTGCAGGGGCATTTGACCGCCGACCATGATGGTTGCAACATTAAACAAGCCTAAATGCTTTCACTTTACCATGCATTTTATTGTGTAGGGGCAAAAGTTAGAGACAAGCCACTACTCGACTTAAGGAGTAGACTCCCCAATTTGTTCGATCCGCCCATATATCCAGGGGCAATTTCAATTCTCCCATTCTTGAGAATTTTCTTCCATACTTACACATTCTATGAACACGTGTGATGCTAAAAATTTCACATCTGCATTTACACATTCTATGACTTATGCATGATTATACTGCATGTTTAATTTGCCAATTCTGACTTGGAGCATAACTATATATGTGTGCATCGAAAGTGTAGAGTGGGGCATGACAAGATGATGAAGGCAAGCCATTTCTATACATGCCTTACATTTTAATCCACAGTAAGTCGTGTTTTAAATAGTTCCGCATTTCCCAAGGCAATGGGTTTTCTTGCGAAAGGTATGATAGTCAAGGGAGGAGGCGATCATTTCTCTATCCTAAACACTACAGGTGACCATTAACAAACAACCCATTTGAAGCGCGATTTCATTTCGTAACCCCTATCAAAACTACCCCACATCGAGGCCAATAGAGATAGTTCCACAATGTAGGAGGTAAATGGTTAGAAATTTTCTTGCTCGGACTAACATCAATTTTTGAGTGTTTCTTTTGCTTTTAATCTCGTACGGTAATTTAAGTACCTTTAGTAACGATGAAAATCATTCGTTCTCTATCCGATACACTTTTATCCTTTGTAATCGCCCAATTTAAGCCTACATATTCGTTTCTTAAACTCAGTTAGTGATAATTGCTCATTCCAAATGAAGATGGCGCCACCTCAAAGCAAAAGAACTCAGAAGAAGAGGTCTCCATAGAGTTCCCCGAGTCAACTCTTCAAGTATGCTATATCTTTGAAATGCATGTGTATACAGCACAATCTTTTAGAATTCCTTTTTCTAAAAAAGAACGAAAAGACAAGGCAATCCTAGGTATGAAAAGCGAAGCGCCAGTCAAAAGTAGGCCAATGCCTATTCAAATCAATGTTCATTTTTGAATGTCTTTGAACTTTACATGTACATTTTATAAACTCAGTGAAACATATTGTCCTCCTTTTGTAAATCCCCAATAGATCTGGTTGCAAAAGAAACTCTTCGAATGAGTCAAATTGAAAAATAAACTCAGTTGAAGTTTACATCGTCTCGGGAGCGACGACGGTATCGGCAGAAGTTGACATTATTTCTCATACAACAATGGTGTTCTTTTGAAGACAGTTCCAGAAGACCAAGAACAGTGATAAATTTTTAAAGATCACTTACGTCTCCTCCTTGGAGTTCACATCGTCCTCTGGCAGGCAATATCAGCCGGAAGTTTCACACCTTCCTCATATAATGAGGTATTTTTGAGGGATTATTCTAGAGGGACGAGACGGTGAAAAAGATGTATGAATCACTAATGCCAACACCATGACCTCATATATTTTCTAGGTCAAAATAAGCCTTTTACTTTCTTGGTCCCCTAATCCCAACTTACGTTACAACCCTGAAAGACTTTTTTGATTAAGATGCTTGAGTTGATGTAGAGTCGAATGATTTTAAAGCATCGCTCGAAAAGGTACGTGTAAGATTATTTCTTTCTCTCATTTTTATAGGGTACTTGACTTGTAAACCCGAAACAGATGATGAAGACCTTTTTGTTAGTGACCTTGGCTCAAAAGAGTCCCATTTAAGTAAGCCTTTGGATTCAGCCTACATTATGGTTCTAATCAAGACCTTTAATCGGCTTGATGTTACCAATTGCGAGATTACTCCAGACCTTTGCTGAATGTGATGACGGTATGATTGATGATTTTTTTTCAATCCTGCAATCAGGATAAACATCCTTTCTCAAGAGTGAAAGAAAGCCCTTTCGGACTAAAGTCCCCCATTCAGATTACATTCGAAGTGTTCATATTATGATAACCTCCTCGAACAGAATTGGTAATGCAAACTTGACAGAATAGTTATGCATGATCCACATTTTAATTGATTGCATCATGAGTTATTATACATACTGCTTCTAATCATTGCAAACTTAGCTGAATAGTTTTGCATAAACCGAGAAACTCATGATAAAGATGCTTGCACATGTTACCTATGAACATGCCTGATAGGTAACACGCTCCCAATGTTCAAGTTACCTTCCAAGGTCTCAAAATTCATTCGGCGATTATAAATGAATAAGCCTAGTTATTGAGAAACCACCAGACGTTTCTTCAAATCCTCAGGTAAGTATATCTTCAACCTGAACCTTTCAAAAGAATGAATTCTGACGATTGTCAGGGTGCTCGAATCCATTGCGACACATACAGGTATCCACCTTATTCAATGAAGCGTTATTCGTCTCGAAAATGAAAATGTCCGAGATATTTTGATCTCTGCTTCTTTGATTTATTCCTAAAGCGACAAGAGAATATAATTCGGGTTTGAGTTTTGTAGAATTTTTGGTCTTCCTAGATCTCAGAACGTCACTCTTCATGGTAAGTTAAATCGGGTTTGAGCTTCTACAGGATCCTGGTCTCCCCAAATCTCAGAATAACACCATTCATAGTAAGATAATTTGGATTTGAGTTTCGTAGGATTTTTGGTCTCCTTGATCTTAGATTAGCACCCAAAAATTATTTTTTCAGTCAATACCTGTTCTATCTACCCAAAAAAAGTTGACATTTAGGTAATCATTGATGACTTCTAACACAGATTGATCCATTCAAAAGTCCTTCTTACAGACACAAAATCCTTCCTACAGGCACAAAGGTCCTTCCTTATAGGCCTATAGGAAGGACTTTGTGCCTGTAGGAAGGATTTTGTGTCTGTAAGAAGGACTTTTGAATGGATCAATCTGTGTTAGAAGTCATCAATGATTACCTAAATGTCACCTTTTTGGGTAGATATGAACAGGTATTGACTGAAAAAATAATTTTTGGGTGCTAATCTAAGATCTAAGGAGACCAAAAATCCTACGAAAGCTCAAATCCAAATTATCTTACTATGAATGGTGTTATTCTGAGATTTGGGGAGACCAGGAATCCTGTAGAAGCTCAAACCCGATTTAACTTACCATGAAGAGTGACGTTCTGAGATCTAGGAAGACCAAAAATTCTACAAAAACTCAAACCCGAATTATATTCTCTTGTCGCTTTAGGAATAAATCAAAGAAGCAGAGATCAAAATATCTCGGACATTTTCATTTTCGAGACGAATAACGCTTCATTGAATAAGGTGGATACCTGTATGTGTCGCAATGGATTCGAGCACCCTGACAATCGTCAGAATTCATTCTTTTGAAAGGTTCAGGTTGAAGATATACTTACCTGAGGATTTGGAAGAAACGTCTGGTGGTTTCTCAATAACTAGGCTTATTCATTTAATAATCGCCGAATGAATTTTGAGACCTTGGAAGGTAACTTGAACATTGGGAGCGTGTTACCTATCAGGCAGTGTCATAGGTAACATGTGCAAGCATCTTTATCAATGAGTTTCTCGGTTTTATGCAAAACTATTCAGCTAAGTTTGCAATGATTAGAAGCAGTATGTATAATAACTCATGATGCAATCAATTAAAATGTGGATCATGCATAACTATTCTGTCAAGTTTGCATTACCAATTCTGTTCGAGGAGGTTATCATAATATGAACACTTCGAATGTAATCTGAATGGGGGACTTTAGTCCGAAAGGGCTTTCTTTCACTCTTGAGAAAAGGATGTTTATCCTGATTGCAGGATTGAAAAAAAATCACTCAATCATACCGTCATCACATTCAGCAAAGGTCTGAGTAATCTCGCAATTGGTAACATCAGCCGATCTAAAGGTCTTGATTAGAACCATAATGTAGGCTGAATCCAAGGCTTACTAATGGGACTCTTTTGAGCCAAGGTCACTAACAAAAAGGTCTTCATCATCTGTTTCGGGTTTACAAGTCAAGTACCCTATAAAAATGAGAGAAATAATCTTACACGTACCTTTTCGAGCGATGCTTAAAATCATTCGACTCTACATCAACTCAAGCATCTTAATCAAAAAAGTCTTTCAAGGGTTGTAACGTAAGTTGGGATTAGGGACCAAGAAAGTAAAAGGCTTATTTTGACCTAGAAAATATATGAGGTCAGTTTGGCATTAGTGATCATTACATCTTTTTCACCAGTCTCGTCCCTCTAGAATAATCTCAAAAAATACCTCATTATATGAGGAAGGTAGTGAACTTCCGGCTGATATTGCTGCTCGAGGGACGATGTGAACTCCAACGGAGGAGACGTCAGTGATCTTTAAAATTTATCACTGTTCTTGGTCTTCTGGAACTGTCTTCAAAGAACACCATTGTTGTATGAGATAATGTCAACTTCTGCCGATACCGTCGTCGCTCCCGAGCGATGTAAACTTCAACTGAGTTTATTTTTCAATTTGACTCATTCGAAGAGTTTCTTTTGCAACCAGATCCTATTGGGGATTTACAAAAGGAGACAATATGTTTTCACTGAGTTTATAAAATGTACATGTAAAGTTCAAAGACATTCAAAAATGAACATTGATTTGAATAGGCATTGGCCTTACTTTTGACTGGCGCTTCGCTTTTTCATACCTAGGATTGCCTTTTTGTCTTTTTCGTTCTTTTTTAGAAAAAGGAATTTCTAAAAGATTGTGCTGTATACACATGCATTTCAAAGATATAGCATACTTGAAGAGTTGACTCGGGAACTCTATGGAGACCTCTTTCTTCTGAGTTCTTTTGCTTTGAGGTGGCGCCATCTTCATTTTGGAATGAGCAATTATCACTAACTGAGTTTTAAGAAACGAATATGTAGGCTTAATTGGGCGATACAAAGGATAAAAGTGTATCGGATAGAGAAACGAATGATTTTCATCGTACTAGGTACTTAAATTACCGTTACGAGATTAAAAGCAAAGAAACACTCAAAAATTGATGTTAGTCCGAGCAATAAATTTCTAAACCATTTACCTCCTACTATTGTTGGAACTATCTCTATTTGGCCTCGATGTGGGGTAGTTCTTGATAGGGTTTACGAAATGAAATCGCCGCTTCAAATGGGTTGTTAATGGTCACCTGTAGTGTTTAGATAGAGAAATGATCGCCTCCTTCCTTCGGACTATCATACCTTTCGCAGAAAACCCATTGCCTTGGGAAATGCGGAACTATTTAACACACGACTTACTGTGGATTAAAATGTAAGGCATGTATAGAAATGGCTTGCCTTTCATCATCTTGTCATGCCCCACTCTACACATTCATGCAACATATATAGTTTATGCTCCAAGTCAGAATTGGCAAATTAAACATGCAGTATAATCATGCATAAGTCATAGAATGTGTAAATGCAGATGTGATAATTTTTTAGCATCACACGTGTTCATAGAATGTGTAAGTATGGAAGAAAATTCTCAAGAATGGGAGAATTTGAATTGCCCCTGGATATATGGGCGGATCGAACAAATTGGGGAGTCTACTCCTTAAGTCGAGTAGTGCTTGTCTCTAACTTTTGCCCCTACACAATAAAATGCATGGGTAAAGTGAAGCATTTAGGCTTGTTTAATGTTGACAACCATCATGGTCGTCGGTCAAATGCCCCTGCAAGAAAGAAAGCAGCAATGTTATTCTCGAAACCAAATAAGTTAAAGGAGACATACTCTCCTTTTCAATTCAAGGTTTTCCATCAATTTACCCCATTTTCATCAGAATGGATCTCATTAGATGATCATAATTTTGCTCATTGGAGTTGTCTCCTTCAACGTGTTAAATGTTAGCGTAAATATTTCCTGTCAAAAAGAAAGGAGACATGTTAGTCAGTATTGGAAGGAATAAATTGAAAACGATTCTAGTTTACCCTTCATCTTGAATACCTTGCACGAGCCTTTTACCAAGTTCGCTGGATTGAGTTTCCCTTGACTTTCTTTGGATACTTAACCATAAGGGCCAAGGTTATGGATACTTAACCATAAGGGCCAAGGTTATGGCAAAGTATTGACTACGATCTCCTTTGTCGAGTATTCTTGTTTCTTTCTAAAAAAAGAAATGTGTAAAAAATTATTTTATTTGTTTACAATATTTACAACATTCTCCAACCTTGGGGATTGACTCGGACCGCTTCGGTCCACTGTCATTCCCCACGCCATCAAGCCCACGAGACCACTAGCGTCCATGGAGCTTCCCTTTAATCCAAGGGCTAATCTTCGGATGGTATGGTCTTGTCGTGTTGCGTCGGATAAACTCCATTTATACGCCACCGAGGCAGGTGATAATCCCACTTCTTTGAGTTTGCTTGGGCTTGTCACTCGTATTTTCCTATTTGAGGCTATCCATCAGTGGCAATGTCCACGAATTGATTTGCCCAGAGTTTAGTTCAACAAGAGAACTTCGCATTTGGGTTTAACTGTGCTCTCGGGACAGTTCGCAAATTCCTAAGAATAGAATGGATTCAATTTAGAACTGGAGTAATTGAGGATAAATCGAAACGATACAAAGTTGCCCTTCGAGTTTGTGCGGCCTTTTTGTCGGCAATTAATTTTGTCCCAAGTTTGGTTCAGTAAAGAATCCGAGCACTTAATAGGAGGAAGGAAGATCACTACTTCTTGCTTTTGCATTAATGCTATACATCTATAAAAGCAGAAAATATCCTACATCAGCAAATAAACATATGCATTTATTTAGGATCTTCTTTTTCCTTTGTAAGCTCTCCAATGATCAGTGGTACGCATCGATAATGTTGAAAGACCCGTGATCACTGGCTTCGAAATACAGGGTCCGTATGAATATTACAGCCCGGTGCTTCATCAATATCGAATTGGTTTATCATGGCGGCAAGCTCATCGTCAATGCTACTTGCTTGGTGGTGATACATCTCCTTTCCTCGGGAGGCATCAGTACTGACCCCATAGGATCGGTCTTCTTGCCTATTCCTTTACAGAACTTGATTCTACTGGGAACTGACCTGACTCACCTCTCAACGAGCATTTTCGATCCTCAGATGCTACATTTCGTCGAGAGTGAGGAGGCCACCGTAGTTAGGATAGGTCAGTATCGAAAGTTTCTCTATACCTCATATTCTCCGCTCGAAATCTTTCATTTTTAGCTGTTAGGAGCTCATTTTCATGGCATTCATGATGGATCTTCACTCAGGTTCACCGATTTTGAACCAAAACTTGACTTGTGAAAGTTCTAGCCCTAACTCTTGGCTTAGATCATTCTTTATTTGTTATCTGGGTTAGGGTACTCCACGAAGAAATCTTCAAGCTTTTAAATCTGATGCTCAGTATAGCGACAGTAATGCCTCTTCTACTTGTTGTTGTTATCGCTATTGTCTTTATTGAGATCTTGGACGTCGTTAAACGAAAGGGCTAGGTTCCATGGTCTTAGTTCTGAACATGGTCTCAATTTTTCATCTCCCATATTCAGCAAGTAACGAAACTCTCAAATGTATTGGGTTAAGACATCCTTGACTATTTACTGGTCCTTCAAGGTTGTTACTCTTCCTTATATTTTCTCTCTCTCTGAGTTTTTCTAAGTGATTGTATTTGCTTTAAGCACGGATGAAGACTGCCAAGAGAACGCCTCTTTTAAAGATTTAGGAGTGGCTTCAGAAATTAACATCGCTTTCCCCAAGATTTCTGTCTTTCTTAACCTTTTTTTACCATATCTCTCGCTCAGTTGTCTTATTTTATCTTTTCATAGTGGTAGGGCCTTAGTCACTATTTCTTTCGCACGTCTAAATTGTCGATTTTGCAGGTGAGATTTATTCTTTTATGAATGGAAACAAATTCTATCTTCTTTCTGCTAAAATTTTTCCTTGTCTCC
>JAGVVM010018078.1:12500-20000 GCA_019149425.1 Psidium friedrichsthalianum
AAAAAAAAAAAAAAAAAAAAAAAAAAAAAAAAAAAAAAAAAAAAAAAAAAAAAAAAAAAAAAAAAAAAAAAAAAAAAAAAAAAAAAAAAAAAAAAAAAAAAAAAAAAAAAAAAAAAAAAAAAAAAAAAAAAAAAAAAAAAAAAAAAAAAAAAAAAAAAAAAAAAAAAAAAAAAAAAAAAAAAAAAAAAAAAAAAAAAAAAAAAAAAAAAAAAAAAAAAAAAAAAAAAAAAAAAAAAAAAAAAAAAAAAAAAAAAAAAAAAAAAAAAAAAAAAAAAAAAAAAAAAAAAAAAAAAAAAAAAAAAAAAAAAAAAAAAAAAAAAAAAAAAAAAAAAAAAAAAAAAAAAAAAAAAAAAAAAAAAAAAAAAAAAAAAAAAAAAAAAAAAAAAAAAAAAAAAAAAAAAAAAAAAAAAAAAAAAAAAAAAAAAAAAAAAAAAAAAAAAAAAAAAAAAAAAAAAAAAAAAAAAAAAAAAAAAAAAAAAAAAAACAAAAAAAAAAAAAAAAAAAAAAAAAAAAAAAAAAAAAAAAAAAAAAAAAAAAAAAAAAAAAAAAAAAAAAAAAAAAAAAAAAAAAAAAAAAAAAAAAAAAAAAAAAAAAAAACAAAAAAAAAAAAAAAAAAAAAAAAAAAAAAAAAAAAAAAAAAAAAAAAAAAAAAAAAAAAAAAAAAAAAAAAAAAAAAAAAAAAAAAAAAAAAAAAAAAAAAAAAAAAAAAAAAAAAAAAAAAAAAAAAAAAAAAAAAAAAAAAAAAAAAAAAAAAAAAAAAAAAAAAAAAAAAAAAAAAAAAAAAAAAAAAAAAAAAAAAAAAAAAAAAAAAAAAAAAAAAAAAAAAAAAAAAAAAAAAAAAAAAAAAAAAAAAAAAAAAAAAAAAAAAAAAAAAAAAAAAAAAAAAAAAAAAAAAAAAAAAAAAAAAAAAAAAAAAAAAAAAAAAAAAAAAAAAAAAAAAAAAAAAAAAAAAAAAAAAAAAAAAAAAAAAAAAAAAAAAAAAAAAAAAAAAAAAAAAAAAAAAAAAAAAAAAAAAAAAAAAAAAAAAAAAAAAAAAAAAAAAAAAAAAAAAAAAAAAAAAAAAAAAAAAAAAAAAAAAAAAAAAAAAACAAAAAAAAAAAAAAAAAAAAAAAAAAAAAAAAAAAAAAAAAAAAAAAAAAAAAAAAAAAAAAAAAAAAAAAAAAAAAAAAAAAAAAAAAAAAAAAAAAAAAAAAAAAAAAAAAAAAAAAAAAAAAAAAACAAAAAAAAAAAAAAAAAAAAAAAAAAAAAAAAAAAAAAAAAAAAAAAAAAAAAAAAAAAAAAAAAAAAAAAAAAAAAAAAAAAAAAAAAAAAAAAAAAAAAAAAAAAAAAAAAAAAAAAAAAAAAAAAAAAAAAAAAAAAAAAAAAAAAAAAAAAAAAAAAAAAAAAAAAAAAAAAAAAAAAAAAAAAAAAAAAAAAAAAAAAAAAAAAAAAAAAAAAAAAAAAAAAAAAAAAAAAAAAAAAAAAAAAAAAAAAAAAAAAAAAACAAAAAAAAAAAAAAAAAAAAAAAAAAAAAAAAAAAAAAAAAAAAAAAAAAAAAAAAAAAAAAAAAAAAAAAAAAAAAAAAAAAAAAAAAAAAAAAAAAAAAAAAAAAAAAAAAAAAAAAAAAAAAAAAAAAAAAAAAAAAAAAAAAAAAAAAAAAAAAAAAAAAAAAAAAAAAAAAAAAAAAAAACAAAAAAAAAAAAAAAAAAAAAAAAAAAAAAAAAAAAAAAAAAAAAAAAAAAAAAAAAAAAAAAAAAAAAAAAAAAAAAAAAAAAAAAAAAAAAAAAAAAAAAAAAAAAAAAAAAAAAAAAAAAAAAAAAAAAAAAAAAAAAAAAAAAAAAAAAAAAAAAAAAAAAAAAAAAAAAAAAAAAAAAAAAAAAAAAAAAAAAAAAAAAAAAAAAAAAAAAAAAAAAAAAAAAAAAAAAAAAAAAAAAAAAAAAAAAAAAAAAAAAAAAAAAAAAAAAAAAAAAAAAAAAAAAAAAAAAAAAAAAAAAAAAAAAAAAAAAAAAAAAACAAAAAAAAAAAAAAAAAAAAAAAAAAAAAAAAAAAAAAAACAAAAAAAAAAAAAAAAAAAAAAAAAAAAAAAAAAACAAAAAAAAAAAAAAAAAAAAAAAAAAAAAAAAAAAAAAAAAAAAAAAAAAAAAAAAAAAAAAAAAAAAAAAAAAAAAAAAAAAAAAAAAAAAAAAAAAAAAAAAAAAAAAAAAAAAAAAAAAAAAAAAAAAAAAAAAAAAAAAAAAAAAAAAAAAAAAAAAAAAAAAAAAAAAAAAAAAAAAAACAAAAAAAAAAAAAAAAAAAAAAAAAAAAAAAAAAAAAAAAAAAAAAAAAAAAAAAAAAAAAAAAAAAAAAAAAAAAAAAAAAAAAAAAAAAAAAAAAAAAAAAAAAAAAAAAAAAAAAAAAAAAAAAAAAAAAAAAAAAAAAAAAAAAAAAAAAAAAAAAAAAAAAAAAAAAAAAAAAAAAAAAAAAAAAAAAAAAAAAAAAAAAAAAAAAAAAAAAAAAAAAAAAAAAAAAAAAAAAAAAAAAAAAAAAAAAAAAAAAAAAAAAAAAAAAAAAAAAAAAAAAAAAAAAAAAAAAAAAAAAAAAAAAAAAAAAAAAAAAAAAAAAAAAAAAAAAAAAAAAAAAAAAAAAAAAAAAAAAAAAAAAAAAAAAAAAAAAAAAAAAAAAAAAAAAAAAAAAAAAAAAAAAAAAAAAAAAAAAAAAAAAAAAAAAAAAAAAAAAAAAAAAAAAAAAAAAAAAAAAAAAAAAAAAAAAAAAAAAAAAAAAAAAAAAAAAAAAAAAAAAAAAAAAAAAAAAAAAAAAAAAAAAAAAAAAAAAAAAAAAAAAAAAAAAAAAAAAAAAAAAAAAAAAAAAAAAAAAAAAAAAAAAAAAAAAAAAAAAAAAAAAAAAAAAAAAAAAAAAAAAAAAAAAAAAAAAAAAAAAAAAAAAAAAAAAAAAAAAAAAAAAAAAAAAAAAAAAAAAAAAAAAAACAAAAAAAAAAAAAAAAAAAAAAAAAAAAAAAAAAAAAAAAAAAAAAAAAAAAAAAAAAAAAAAAAAAAAAAAAAAAAAAAAAAAAAAAAAAAAAAAAAAAAAAAAAAAAAAAAAAAAAAAAAAAAAAAAAAAAAAAAAAAAAAAAAAAAAAAAAAAAAAAAAAAAAAAAAAAAAAAAAAAAAACAAAAAAAAAAAAAAAAAAAAAAAAAAAAAAAAAAAAAAAAAAAAAAAAAAAAAAAAAAAAAAAAAAAAAAAAAAAAAAAAAAAAAAAAAAAAAAAAAAAAAAAAAAAAAAAAAAAAAAAAAAAAAAAAAAAAAAAAAAAAAAAAAAAAAAAAAAAAAAAAAAAAAAAAAAAAAAAAAAAAAAAAAAAAAAAAAAAAAAAAAAAAAAAAAAAAAAAAAAAAAAAAAAAAAAAAAAAAAAAAAAAAAAAAAAAAAAAAAAAAAAAAAAAAAAAAAAAAAAAAAAAAAAAAAAAAAAAAAAAAAAAAAAAAAAAAAAAAAAAAAAAAAAAAAAAAAAAAAAAAAAAAAAAAAAAAAAAAAAAAAAAAAAAAAAAAAAAAAAAAAAAAAAAAAAAAAAAAAAAAAAAAAAAAAAAAAAAAAAAAAAAAAAAAAAAAAAAAAAAAAAAAAAAAAAAAAAAAAAAAAAAAAAAAAAAAAAAAAAAAAAAAAAAAAAAAAAAAAAAAAAAAAAAAAAAAAAAAACAAAAAAAAAAAAAAAAAAAAAAAAAAAAAAAAAAAAAAAAAAAAAAAAAAAAAAAAAAACAAAAAAAAAAAAAAAAAAAAAAAAAAAAAAAAAAAAAAAAAAAAAAAAAAAAAAAAAAAAAAAAAAAAAAAAAAAAAAAAAAAAAAAAAAAAAAAAAAAAAAAAAAAAAAAAAAAAAAAAAAAAAAAAAAAAAAAAAAAAAAAAAAAAAAAAAAAAAAAAAAAAAAAAAAAAAAAAAAAAAAAAAAAAAAAAAAAAAAAAAAAAAAAAAAAAAAAAAAAAAAAAAAAAAAAAAAAAAAAAAAAAAAAAAAAAAAAAAAAAAAAAAAAAAAAAAAAAAAAAAAAAAAAAAAAAAAAAAAAAAAAAAAAAAAAAAAAAAAAAAAAAAAAAAAAAAAAAAAAAAAAAAAAAAAAAAAAAAAAAAAAAAAAAAAAAAAAAAAAAAAAAAAAAAAAAAAAAAAAAAAAAAAAAAAAAAAAAAAAAAAAAAAAAAAAAAAAAAAAAAAAAAAAAAAAAAAAAAAAAAAAAAAAAAAAAAAAAAAAAAAAAAAAAAAAAAAAAAAAAAAAAAAAAAAAAAAAAAAAAAAAAAAAAAAAAAAAAAAAAAAAAAAAAAAAAAAAAAAAAAAAAAAAAAAAAACAAAAAAAAAAAAAAAAAAAAAAAAAAAAAAAAAAAAAAAAAAAAAAAAAAAAAAAAAAAAAAAAAAAAAAAAAAAAAAAAAAAAAAAAAAAAAAAAAAAAAAAAAAAAAAAAAAAAAAAAAAAAAAAAAAAAAAAAAAAAAAAAAAAAAAAAAAAAAAAAAAAAAAAAAAAAAAAAAAAAAAAAAAAAAAAAAAAAAAAAAAAAAAAAAAAAAAAAAAAAAAAAAAAAAAAAAAAAAAAAAAAAAAAAAAAAAAAAAAAAAAAAAAAAAAAAAAAAAAAAAAAAAAAAAAAAAAAAAAAAAAAAAAAAAAAAAAAAAAAAAAAAAAAAAAAAAAAAAAAAAAAAAAAAAAAAAAAAAAAAAAAAAAAAAAAAAAAAAAAAAAAAAAAAAAAAAAAAAAAAAAAAAAAAAAAAAAAAAAAAAAAAAAAAAACAAAAAAAAAAAAAAAAAAAAAAAAAAAAAAAAAAAAAAAAAAAAAAAAAAAAAAAAAAAAAAAAAAAAAAAAAAAAAAAAAAAAAAAAAAAAAAAAAAAAAAAAAAAAAAAAAAAAAAAAAAAAAAAAAAAAAAAAAAAAAAAAAAAAAAAAAAAAAAAAAAAAAAAAAAAAAAAAAAAAAAAAAAAAAAACAAAAAAAAAAAAAAAAAAAAAAAAAAAAAAAAAAAAAAAAAAAAAAAAAAAAAAAAAAAAAAAAAAAAAAAAAAACAAAAAAAAAAAAAAAAAAAAAAAAAAAAAAAAAAAAAAAAAAAAAAAAAAAAAAAACAAAAAAAAAAAAAAAAAAAAAAAAAAA
This sequence comes from Psidium friedrichsthalianum, assembly GCA_019149425.1. NCBI lineage: Eukaryota > Viridiplantae > Streptophyta > Magnoliopsida > Myrtales > Myrtaceae > Psidium > Psidium friedrichsthalianum. The sequence goes on from JAGVVM010018078.1 coordinate 17,563, forward strand.
AAAAAAAAAAAAAAAAAAAAAAAAAACAAAAAAAAAAAAAAAAAAAAAAAAAAAAAAAAAAAAAAAAAAAAAAAAAAAAAAAAAAAAAAAAAAAAAAAACAAAAAAAAAAAAAAAAAAAAAAAAAAAACAAAAAAAAAAAAAAAAAAAAAAAAAAAAAAAAAAAAAAAAAAAAAAAAAAAAAAAAAAAAAAAAAAAAAAAAAAAAAAAAAAAAAACAAAAAAAAAAAAAAAAAAAAAAAAAAAAAAAAAAAAAAAAAAAAAAAAAAAAAAAAAAAAAAAAAAAAAAAAAAAAAAAAAAAAAAAAAAAACAAAAAAAAAAAAAAAAAAAAAAAAAAAAAAAAAAAAAAAAAAAAAAAAAAAAAAAAAAAAAAAAAAAAAAAAAAAAAAAAAAAAAAAAAAAAAAAAAAAAAAAAAAAAAAAAAAAAAAAAAAAAAAAAAAAAAAAAAAAAAAAAAAAAAAAAAAAAAAAAAAAAAAAAAAAAAAAAAAAAAAAAAAAAAAAAAAAAAAAAAAAAAAAAAAAAAAAAAAAAAAAAAAAAAAAAAAAAAAAAAAAAAAAAAAAAAAAAAAAAAAAAAAAAAAAAAAAAAAAAAAAAAAAAAAAAAAAAAAAAAAAAAAAAAAAAAAAAAACAAAAAAAAAAAAAAAAAAAAAAAAAAAAAAAAACAAAAAAAAAAAAAAAAAAAAAAAAAAAAAAAAAAAAAAAAAAAAAAAAAAAAAAAAAAAAAAAAAAAAAAAAAAAAAAAAAAAAAAAAAAAAAAAAAAAAAAAAAAAAAAAAAAAAAAAAAAAAAAAAAAAAAAAAAAAAAAAAAAAAAAAAAAAAAAAAAAAAAAAAAAAAAAAAAAAAACAAAAAAAAAAAAAAAAAAAAAAAAAAAAAAAAAAAAAAAAAAAAAAAAAAAAAAAAAAAAAAAAAAAAAAAAAAAAAAAAAAAAAAAAAAAAACAAAAAAAAAAAAAAAAAAAAAAAAAAAAAAAAAAAAAAAAAAAAAAAAAAAAAAAAAAAAAAAAAAAAACAAAAAAAAAAAAAAAAAAAAAAAAAAAAAAAAAAAAAAAAAAAAAAAAAAAAAAAAAAAAAAAAAAAAAAAAAAAAAAAAAAAAAAAAAAAAAAAAAAAAAAAAAAAAAAAAAAAAAAAAAAAAAAAAAAAAAAAAAAAAAAAAAAAAAAAAAAAAAAAAAAAAAAAAAAAAAAAAAAAAAAAAAAAAAAAAAAAAAAAAAAAAAAAAAAAAAAAAAAAAAAAAAAAAAAAAAAAAAAAAAAAAAAAAAAAAAAAAAAAAAAAAAAAAAAAAAAAAAAAAAAAAAAAAAAAAAAAAAAAAAAAAAAAAAAAAAAAAAAAAAAAAAAAAAAAAAAAAAAAAAAAAAAAAAAAAAAAAAAAAAAAAAAAAAAAAAAAAAAAAAAAAAAAAAAAAAAAAAAAAAAAAAAAAAAAAAAAAAAAAAAAAAAAAAAAAAAAAAAAAAAAAAAAAAAAAAAAAAAAAAAAAAAAAAAAAAAAAAAAAAAAAAAAAAAAAAAAAAAAAAAAAAAAAAAAAAAAAAAAAAAAAAAAAAAAAAAAAAAAAAAAAAAAAAAAAAAAAAAAAAAAAAAAAAAACAAAAAAAAAAAAAAAAAAAAAAAAAAAAAAAAAAAAAAAAAAAAAAAAAAAAAAAAAAAAAAAAAAAAAAAAAAAAAAAAAAAAAAAAAAAAAAAAAAAAAAAAAAAAAAAAAAAAAAAAAAAAAAAAAAAAACAAAAAAAAAAAAAAAAAAAAAAAAAAAAAAAAACAAAAAAAAAAAAAAAAAAAAAAAAAAAAAAAAAAAAAAAAAAAAAAAAAAAAAAAAAAAAAAAAAAAAAAAAAAAAAAAAAAAAAAAAAAAAAAAAAAAAAAAAAAAAAAAAAAAAAAAAAACAAAAAAAAAAAAAAAAAAAAAAAAAAAAAAAAAAAAAAAAAAAAAAAAAAAAAAAAAAAAAAAAAAAAAAAAAAAAAAAAAAAAAAAAAAAAAAAAAAAAAAAAAAAAAAAAAAAAAAAAAAAAAAACAAAAAAAAAAAAAAAAAAAAAAAAAAAAAAAAAAAAACAAAAAAAAAAAAAAAAAAAAAAAAAAAAAAAAAAAAAAAAAAAAAAAAAAAAAAAAAAAAAAAAAAAAAAAAAAAAAAAAAAAAAAAAAACAAAAAAAAAAAAAAAAAAAAAAAAAAAAAAAAAAAAAAAAAAAAAAAAAAAAAAAAAAAAAAAAAAAAAAAAAAAAAAAAAAAAAAAAAAAAAAAAAAAAAAAAAAAAAAAAAAAAAAAAAACAAAAAAAAAAAAAAAAAAAAAAAAAAAAAAAAAAAAAAAAAAAAAAAAAAAAAAAAAAAAAAAAAAAAAAAAAAAAAAAAAAAAAAAAAAAAAAAAAAAAAAAAAAAAAAAAAAAAAAAACAAAAAAAAAAAAAAAAAAAAAAAAAAAAAAAAAAAAACAAAAAAAAAAAAAAAAAAAAAAAAAAAA
>JAGVVM010018078.1:50000-54326 GCA_019149425.1 Psidium friedrichsthalianum
ACACCCAAAAAAAACAAAAAAACAAAAACACACCACACAAAAAAAAACAAACAAACAAACCAAAAAAAACCAACACAACAAACACAACAAAAAAAACAAACACAAAAAAAAAAAAAAAACCAAAAAAAAAAAAAACAAAAAACAAAAAACCACAAAAAAAACAAACAAAAAACAAAACAACAAAAACCAAAAACACAACACAAAAAAAAAAACAAAACAAAAAAAAAAACAACAACAAAAAACCCCAAAAAACCACCCACAACAAACACCACAAAACAAAAAAAAAAACACAAAAAAAAACAAAAAAAAAAAAAAAACAAACACCCAAAACAACAACCCCCAAAAAACAAAAACACCAACAAAAAAAAAAAAAAAAAAAAAACCAAAAACCAAAAAAAAAAAAAAAACACCCACACCCAAACACACACCAACACAAACACAAAACACACACAAAAAACAAAAAAAACCAAAAAACAAAAAAAAAAAACAACACCAAAAAAAAAAAACAACAAAACAACAACAAAAACACAACAAACCACAACAACCCACCACCAACAAACAACAAAAAAACACAAAAACAAAAAACAACCACCAACACAACCAACACACAAACAAACCAACACCCAACAACCACCAAAACAAAAAAAAACAAAACAAAAAAAAACACACAAAACAACACCACAACAACAAAACAAAACACCAACACCACAACAACCCAAAAACAACACAAACCACACAAAACCCACAAAAAAAAAACCAACAAAAAAACCACACAACCAAACAAACCACACAACAACAAAAAAAAAACAAAAACAAACCACAACAACCCAAAACCAAAAAAAAAAAAAAAAACAAACAACAACAAAAAAAAAAAAAAACAACCAAAACAACCAACCCCACACCACACCACAACAACCAAACCAAAAAAAAAAAAAAAAAAACCCACAAAAACAACACACAAAAAAAAAAAAAACACAACAAACCCCCACACAAAAACCCCACACCAACCAAAACAACACCAAACCACCCCCACACAAAAAAAACAAACAAAAAAACAACAAACAAAACAACAAAAACCAAAAAACACCCAACAAAAAAAAAAAAAAAAACAAAACCACACAAAACAAAAAAAAAACAAACCCAAAAAAAAAAAAAAAAAACACCAAACCAAACAACCCCCCAAAACAACCACCAAAAAAAAAAAAACAAAAAAAAACAAACACAAACAACCAAAAACAAAAAAAAAAAACCAACAACAAAAAACACAAACCAAAACAAAAAAAAAAACAAAAAAAAAACCCAACAACAAAAAAAAACAAAAAAAAAAAACACAAACACCAAACACAAAACAAAAAACCAAAAAACAAAACACAAACAAAAAAAAAAAACAACAAAAACAAAAAAAACACAAACACAAAAACAAAAAAAAAAACAAAACCACCAAAACAACCCACAAAAAAAACACCAAACCCCAACACAAACACAAAAAAAAACAAAAAAAACCCACAAACACACCCAAAAAACAAACAAAAAAAACCAAACACCAACAAAAAAACAAACAAAACAAACACAACAAAAAAAAAAAAACAACCCCCACACAAAAAAAAAACAAAAAACACAAAAAACAAAAACACAAACCAAACAAAACACACCAAACCCCAAAACAAACCAACAACAAAAAAACCAAAAACCAACACAAAACAAACAAAAAAAAACAACAAAAAAAAAAACACAAACACCCCAAACCACAAAACAAAACACAAAACCACCCAAAACCACACCCCAAAAAAACCAACACAAACAAACAAAAACCAAAAACACACAAAACACCAAACAAACAACACCCCACAAACAAAAACAACCCACAACAAAACACACAACAAACCCAACACAAAAACACACAACCACAAAAACAAAAAAAACAACAAAAACAAAACCAAAACCCCACACAACACAACCAAAACCACCCCACAACAAAACAAAAAACAACACAAAAAAAACCAAAACCAAAAAAAAAACCACACAAAAAAAACCCCACCAACCCCAAAACAAACAACCACACCACCACAACCCCAACCACCCAACACAAAAAAACACACAAAACCAACCCCCAAAAACAAACCACACAAACCCCCCACAACACAAAACAACAAAAAAACAAAAAAAAAAACACACACAAACAAAACAACACCCCACCCAAAAAAACCACAAACAACCAAAAACCCCAACAACAAAAACAAACCCCCACACCCCCACCCAACCACCCAACCACACAACACAAAAACACCAACCAAACACCACAAACACCAAAACACACAAAAACAACCAAACCCAAACCCCACCAAAACAAAACAAAAAAACAAAAAAAAAAAACAAACAAAACAAACACACACAAAAAAAACCCAACACAACCCAAAACAACACAACAACACAAACAAAAAAACAAACAAAAAACCAACCAACAACCAACAAAAAAACAAAAAACCAAACCCCCAAAAAACCAAAACACCAAACACACAAACAACAACACAACCAACAACCCACAACACCAACCCACACAAAAACAAAAAAAACCAAAAAAAAACAAAACACAAAAAAAAAAAAAACAAAAAAACACCAACACAACAAAACACAAAAAAAAAAAACACACAACCACCCCACACAACCAAACACCAACAACACACACAACAAACAAAAAACAACACCAACCCCAACCAACCAAACCAAAAAAACACCCAAAAAACAAACAAAAACAACAAACAAAAAAAACAACAAACAAAAACAAAAACCCACCCCCAAAACCACACAAAAAAACCCAAAAAAACCAAAAAAAAAAACAAAAAAAAAAAAAAAACCAACACAAAAACAACCAAAACAAAAAACAAACACAAACAAAAAAAAAACAAAAAAAAAAAACAAAAAACAAACAACAAAAAAAAAAAAAAACCAAACACCCAACAAACACAAAACACAAACACCAAAAAAACAAACCCAAAAACCAACAAAAAACAAAAAACAAACCCAAAACAACAAAAAAAAACAAAACAAACACAAAAAAAAAAAAAAACAAAAACAAACCACAAAAAAAAACAACAAAACAAAAAACCAAAAAAAAAAAAACAACACAAAACAAACACAAACAAAAAACAAACCCCAAAAAAAAAAAAAAAAACAAAAACAAAAAAAACACACCAAACCCACAAAAACAACAAAAAACCACACACACCAACAACACAAAAAACAAAAACCACACCAAAAAAAAAAAAAAAAAAAAACCCAAAAAACACAAAACCAAACAAAAAAAAAAACACACAACCCCACAACCCCCAACAACAAAACACAAAAACAACCAAAACAACAAAACCCCAACCACCAACAAAAACAACAAACCACCACCACACAAAAAAAACCCACACAAAACCAACCAAAAAAAAAAAAACACCCAAAACCCCACCAACAAACAAAAAAAAACCAAACAACCCCACCAAAAAAAAAAAAAACAACCAAAAACCAAAAACCACCCAAAACAAAACAAAAAAAAAAAACCAAAAAACAAAACAACCCACAAAAAACCCACACAACAAAAAAACAAACAACACACAACAAACCAAAACACAAACCACAAAAAAAAAAAAAAACACAAACAAAACCCAACAACACCAAACCAACCAAACACACCACACAAAAAAAAAAAACCAACAAACCAAAAAACAAAAACAAAAAAACCCAACAAACAAAAACCAAAAAAAAAACAACACAAAAAAAAAACAAAAAAACAAACCAAAAAAAACACACCAACCCCACAAACAAAAACACAAAAACCAACAACACAAACACCAAAAACCCAACAAAAACCAAAACCCAAACCACCACCAACACAACAACACACAACCCCAACCAAAAAACCCCAAAACAACAACCACAAACCCAACCACCCACAACCACCCACAAAACCACCCACCAAAAAACAACACAACACAACCCAACAACAACCAACCAACACACCACCCCACCCAAACCCCCCAAAAAAACAAAAAAAAACACACCCACAACCCAACACACACAAAAACACACACAAACCACCCACCCCACCCACCACCCCCAACAACAAAAACCCAAACACCACGCCCACAAAAAACCAACCCAAATCCCAAAAACAGCAAACACAAAAAACAAACCAACAACAACCAAACCAGACAACCAAACCAAACAACCACAAAAAACAAAAAAAACAAAAAAAAAAACAACAAAAACAACAAAACAACCACCACACAACTCAAAAAAACCACAAAACCCACAACACCACCACAAACAACAAAAAACAAA
>JAGVVM010018083.1:0-11697 GCA_019149425.1 Psidium friedrichsthalianum
GGCCTGTTTGTCCTTTCTAAGCTGATAAATTTCGAATTTCTTCGCTAATTGCAGAGCATTTGATCCAATCGGGAAATTGTGGCATAAAGTTAGATGATTGAATCCTACGTCGTTTTTTGTGACAATGCCATGACATTTGGCGATGATTTACTTTTAACTCCAATCTTCATCTTCTGTTGAGATCGATACTTAACAAGAAAAGTTCAGACTTGTAGGCATCGACACCAGTTTGACGGTGTTTCATGCTCCAACGCGCCGCTCTCTCTCGTTCCCGCATCCAGCAGCTTTTTCCTCTCTTCTCTCTCGCCAACCGTCGCTTCGCCGCTGTTCATACTCTCGCCGATGACGCTCCTCGATCACCGTCTTCTGAGGACCAGACCGCCGCGCCATTACACGCTTCGTCCTCTTCAAGTTTCCGAGGCATTGCGGAATCAGTTTTATCCAGGTGTTCTCATCTGTTAGAGGAGAAGAGCCCGAAGAAAGTGAAGACCCGCCGCGATGCTTCTCTCAAGGACCTTCTTTTCGAGATTTTCGATGTGATACCCGACACTGCCCGTGGGTTGCTTAGAGCTTCTGAGCTCAAACCTCAGGATGCGCTCCGAATTCTGTTGGGGTTTACGTCCGAGTTTGAAAAGGTTGCGGTTGAGTCGAAAAGGTGGAGTCTTTATGGGAAGTTTTCAAGTTTCCGATGGAACGAGGTGAGGGGTTTGAGCATCTCCCTCGAGCATACGGACTCATGGGTCGATGCTCACGCGGGTTGGGCTACTTAGAGAAGCTGAGTTGTTACTGCGACATATTGAAAGCCGAAGAATTCCGTTGGATGGTCATGAAATATTCAGTGACTTGATTGAGAGGTACGCTGGAGTTGGTGATTTTGAGAGGAGCCTCTACCTGCTTGATAAAATGGCAAGCCGAGGTTTGGTACCATCTCGCTCTTGTTATTATTCACTTATTGGACTTTTAGTTAGAAGCAAGAAACCTCAATTGGCTCTTAGGGTTTCTCTTAATATGATAGACAGTGGAATCAGCTTTGATGCTCAGAAAGTAGACTTTGGTGCTGCTGTCAAATTACTCTGCGAAGAAGGCAGAATTCAAGAAGCGAGAAATCTTGTCAAGAAGGCTGCTGGTCGTGGATATGAGCCTTGCAGCTCAGTTCTATTTGAAATTGTTTGTGCATATTGTGAGAAGAAAGACTTTGAAGATCTGCTTAGTTTCTTTCTTGAGTTGAACTGTGCACCGGATGTTCAAGCTGGCAATAGGATGATAAGTGCTCTCTGCTGGAATTCTGGCTCAGAGAGGGCCAACCTGTTTAGACTTGAATTGGAGCAGTTAGGTTTCAAGCCTGACGAAACAACCTTTGGGATAGTAATAGGTTGGTGCTGTCGTGAAGGGAATCTGAAAGGCGCTCTTGCTTTTTTGTCAGAAGTATCGGGAAGAGGTCTTAAACCAAATATATGTTCGTATAATGCTCTAATTAGTGCAGTCTTTAAAGAGGGTATGTGGGAGCATGCACGCCATATTCTTGATGAGATGATAGAAGGATGCGCAACACCCAATTTTTTAACTTACAAGATTTTCTTAGCAGGGTATTGTAAAGCTAGAAAATTTGATGAAGTTAGGACTGTTGTTGACAGAATGATAAAACTTCATCTAATTCAGCTTTCTTCTACTGAGGATCCACTTTCAAAGGCTTTCACTATGTTGGGATTCGGTCCACTAGATGTGAAGTTGAAGAGAGACAGTGATGCCAGATTTTCAAGGACAGAGTTCTATGATAGTCTTGGCAATGGACTTTATTTGGATGCAGATATTGACGAGTTTGACAGAAGAATAAATGGGATCCTCGACGACTCTTTTCTTCCCGATTTTAACTCACTTATTATGAAACAGTGCAGGCATGGAAATCTAAAACATGCATTGAGGTTGGTTGATGAAATGGTTCAATGGGGGCAAAATTTGTCTTTGCCCATCCTATCGGCTTTAGTCAAGGGGATTTGTACATCTTATCCTTCTTTCAAATGTATGGATTGTCTTCTGGAGAAAATGCCTAGATCTATTAGCCAGTTAGATGTAGAAACTCTCAATTTGCTTGCCCAATTTTACAGCAAGAGAGGATGGAGACAAAAGGCTAGGATTCTTTTGGATGTGATGCAGGAAAGAGGCTTAGTGATTGAGAATGAGACTTATAACATCATTATCAGAAGTGTTTCTGAGAAAGGATTTCTAAGAGAACTCAGCAGTTGCTTGGACCTGGTTAGAGAATCTAAGTGGGTTCCAGGACTAAAAGACCTAAGAGCTCTTTTTGGTTGTCTCAGCCAGAATGCATTGATCAGCGAAGCACTAGAGCTTCTCGAAAGCACACTTACGGCCTTCCCTGTCTCTAATGTTGTCGACGTCTTCGTTGAGAAACTCTGTGATGCGGGTTTAAGTGCCATTGCATATGCACTTGTGAAAGAAATGCATCAGAGGGGTTGCTTAACAGAGGATACGGCATATAGTCACCTTATAAGGGGATTTTGTGGGGAAAAAAGGTACTTAGAAGCTCTAAGTATATTTGATACCATGCAAGCCAAGAGACTGGTCCCTCATCCAGATGCTTCAGTTTTGTTAATTCCTCTTCTTTGCAAAGCAAAAAGGTTTACTGAAGCAATTGGTGTAAACGAGGCTGTGCCGAGAGATAATTCTTCCTTGTCACTTACTTCTCATTGTGCTTTACTAAAGGGTTATTTTACGGCGGGTGAATTAAAAAAAGCATCAAATTTATTTTGGGATCTGTCCTCTAAGGGAGTGGGTCCACATGCTGAAGCTTGTGCTGTAATGGTGTGGGGTATTTGTCAATTAAACAACTTAAGGAAAGTTGAGGAGCTACTTGCTTATATGATTAGAAGAAATTTGAGCCTCTCTCTTTCCAGTTTTAGGATGATGGTGCGCCCGATGTGCTTAGGAGGACAGGCCCATGCGGTATTAAACCTTAAAAATATGCTGCTGGGACCAAGAAACTCTCATGGCCTCATTGTCTATAACATTCTTATTTTCTATGCTTTCTCATCTGGAAAGACCTTTCTTGTGAAGAAAATTTTGGATGAGCTGCAAGAGAAGAAATTGCGGCCAGATGAAGTCACCTACAATTTTCTTATTGATGGGTTTTCTAAAATTAAGGATTTATCCAGTTCTTTGCATTATCTATCTATCATGATCTCCGAGGAACTGACTCCGAGTAAGCGCAGTTTGAGGAGTATCATTACCTGCTCAGGTGAATTATCGGATCCTGGAATGTGCTTATGGTTGAGTCAAGAACTGGAATCTAGGGCCTGGATCACTCATTCAACCATTCAAAATGCTGTGGTTAGAGGGCTCCTTTCTCATGGTAAGCTTGGTGAAGCAGAAAAGTTTGTGGACCGGGTGGTAGATAAAAATTTAGTTCCTGATGGTGTCATTTATGATGATCTCGTCAAGCAGTTGTCACGTAAAGGGAAAATGAAGAAGGCAGTCCATCTTGTGAACATAATGGTGAAGAGTAGAAGCATTCCTACTTCTTCCTGCTATGATTCTCTGGCATGTGGTTTCTGTAGAAATAATGATTTGCAGCAAGCATTGGATGTTCATGCTGAGATGCTGAGTAGGGACTTGAGACCGAGCATGCAGGTGTGGGCCACACTCATACGAAAATGTTGCGATGTTGGAGAAACTGCAGAAGCAGAGAAGCTGCTGGTGTCCATGACAAGGGTTGGTGAACTCCCAACCAGGGAGATGTATCGACTTGTGATAAACAGATACTGCTGCGAGAATAATTCCGAAAAGGCATCTGACCTTGTACGAGCCATGCAAAGAATTGGTTATGAGCCAGACTTTGACGCGCAATGGTCTATCATAAGCACTTTAAACAAACCAGATGTCAAGGCGGATGACAAGAGCAATGCAGGTTTCCTATCGCAGCTTCTTTCAGGAAGTGGATTCGCTTCAAGAAATTGATCAAAAATTGCTATGTGAAACTGTCCCTGACTTCTTTTGCTTCGTCACACGGGGAATTTTTTCAAGCAACCAGAAGCAACTGTGCCTTTCTTAAATAACCTATAGCCCGCTGATTTCAGCCGACATATAATTGGAAACATTCAGAAGGAATGTGTGATGAGTGTCGCGGTATGTTCCCTGGTTTGTTTTTGGCCTCTACCGAGGATATAGAATGTTATAGATCAGATGATTTTACAACGCCAGAGAAATATTTGTGGTGAGAATGAAGTTTTGTTTGGTTCCTGCAAAGGAAGAGCTTGAAACATGTTCTCAGGGCTTGTGAATGAAGTAGGTGAATCCATATCAAGAGACTGCAGTGGCAGGTGCAGAGGGGTTCCGATGTTAAGGGCGTGCATGACAACGTTTCTATTTCTCTGTTTCTGTTCCAAATCTATTCCAGAAATAGGTTTGGAACAGAAACTCGTTTGGCAACGCAAATCTGTTTTTCTATTTTTGAAACAAAAATCTGTTCCAGAAACAGATTTTGGCCCAAAACCAGAAACAAAAAATTTTTGTTTCTGGCAGAAATAGAAAAATCTATTTCTGTTTCAGAAATAATTTCTGGAACAGAATGGTTGTCATGCGCGCCCTAAGTACCTGTTAACAAGACATTAGGCCCGGGTTTTAACATAACTCCTATGTTTGGCGACAATGGGAACATTACAGAACAACAATTTCAGGGGTATTAAACTCGGTTCTGTAAAGACGTAACAATCGTCATTGAATGCTTGAATGCATTTTAGGAATAATATAGTAGGGGCAGACTTGGTCTTGGCCTTGCACCTACAACGTGAAATCTGAACTTTGAGATGTGTCCACAATTGGGGAGAATATTGGTTCTATTTGAGAAAACTTACGAAGTGTATATGCTCGATGCATGCCCCCTCAATTGAGTCCATCGAATCGTTAAATTTAACAAGCTCATCTTGATCGACCAAATCATCTTTTCTTTTGCGAAATTTCAAATCTCAACAAAGTACGCTTGATTGTCAAACGAAGCTGAAAAATATTCTCTTGCTCATTAGCTAAGAATGATATTAATGTTTCGAAGTATCAACATAAACGACTCCAGGATTCATCTCCCTATCAGGGCGAAGATCCCTCTTCCTTCCACAGCATCTCCGCTGTTGTTCCGACAAATGTTAACTGCCCCTAGCGGACTTCAATCTCAAGAAGCAAAGGGGGGCACATCACATTCAAGTGGATTTGTTCATATCACTACAATGGAGCCTCCAAGGCCTACAACAACAATAACACAACGACCCATCAGACGCAGCCGCAATGTCAATCGAACGACCACCTGCTCCAATCTTTGCAGAAAATCTCCACTCGGCGAAAGACATGTAGGATCGCATTCGGGCATCGATGATGAGAAGAATACGCTAACCATGCACGAGCTGGGGATTCATGTATCTTACCTTTTTTGTTGACAAGCCACTTTTTCCATTTAGGGTCCATAACAATGGAGTTGGAAGACCCGATGACGCAACGAATAGGTTATTTTAGCTTCTATGCCCTATTGCCTCCAATATAATTGAGCTAGTACGGGCAGGTAAGCTTCCTTTTAATTAAGAGCTTACCTGCCCGTACTAGCTCAATTATATTGGAGGCAATAGGGCATAGAAGCTAAAATAACCTATTCGTTGCGTCATCGGGTCTTCCAACTCCATTGTTATGGACCCTAAATGGAAAAAGTGGCTTGTCAACAAAAAAGGTAAGATACATGAATCCCCAGCTCGGTGCATGGTTAGCGTATTCTTCTCATCATCGATGCCCGAATGCGATCCTACATGTCTTTCGCCGAGTGGAGATTTTCTGCAAAGATTGGAGCAGGTGGTCGTTCGATTGACATTGCGGCTGCGTCTGATGGGTCGTTGTGTTATTGTTGTTGTAGGCCTTGGAGGCTCCATTGTAGTGATATGAACAAATCCACTTGAATGTGATGTGCCCCCCTTTGCTTCTTGAGATTGAAGTCCGCTAGGGGCAGTTAACATTTGTCGGAACAACAGCGGAGATGCTGTGGAAGGAAGAGGGATCTTCGCCCTGATAGGGAGATGAATCCTGGAGTCGTTTATGTTGATACTTCGAAACATTAATATCATTCTTAGCTAATGAGCAAGAGAATATTTTTCAGCTTCGTTTGACAATCAAGCGTACTTTGTTGAGATTTGAAATTTCGCAAAAGAAAAGATGATTTGGTCGATCAAGATGAGCTTGTTAAATTTAACGATTCGATGGACTCAATTGAGGGGGCATGCATCGAGCATATACACTTCGTAAGTTTTCTCAAATAGAACCAATATTCTCCCCAATTGTGGACACATCTCAAAGTTCAGATTTCACGTTGTAGGTGCAAGGCCAAGACCAAGTCTGCCCCTACTATATTATTCCTAAAATGCATTCAAGCATTCAATGACGATTGTTACGTCTTTACAGAACCGAGTTTAATACCCCTGAAATTGTTGTTCTGTAATGTTCCCATTGTCGCCAAACATAGGAGTTATGTTAAAACCCGGGCCTAATGTCTTGTTAACAGGTACTTAGGGCGCGCATGACAACCATTCTGTTCCAGAAATTATTTCTGAAACAGAAATAGATTTTTCTATTTCTGCCAGAAACAAAAATTTTTTGTTTCTGGTTTTGGGCCAAAATCTGTTTCTGGAACAGATTTTTGTTTCAAAAATAGAAAAACAGATTTGCGTTGCCAAACGAGTTTCTGTTCCAAACCTATTTCTGGAATAGATTTGGAACAGAAACAGAGAAATAGAAACGTTGTCATGCACGCCCTTAACATCGGAACCCCTCTGCACCTGCCACTGCAGTCTCTTGATATGGATTCACCTACTTCATTCACAAGCCCTGAGAACATGTTTCAAGCTCTTCCTTTGCAGGAACCAAACAAAAACTTCATTCTCACCACAAATATTTCTCTGGCGTTGTAAAATCATCTGATCTATAACATTCTATATCCTCGGTAGAGGCCAAAAACAAACCAGGGAACATACCGCGACACTCATCACACATTCCTTCTGAATGTTTCCAATTATATGTCGGCTGAAATCAGCGGGCTATAGGTTATTTAAGAAAGGCACAGTTGCTTCTGGTTGCTTGAAAAAATTCCCCGTGTGACGAAGCAAAAGAAGTCAGGGACAGTTTCACATAGCAATTTTTGATCAATTTCTTGAAGCGAATCCACTTCCTGAAAGAAGCTGCGATAGGAAACCTGCATTGCTCTTGTCATCCGCCTTGACATCTGGTTTGTTTAAAGTGCTTATGATAGACCATTGCGCGTCAAAGTCTGGCTCATAACCAATTCTTTGCATGGCTCGTACAAGGTCAGATGCCTTTTCGGAATTATTCTCGCAGCAGTATCTGTTTATCACAAGTCGATACATCTCCCTGGTTGGGAGTTCACCAACCCTTGTCATGGACACCAGCAGCTTCTCTGCTTCTGCAGTTTCTCCAACATCGCAACATTTTCGTATGAGTGTGGCCCACACCTGCATGCTCGGTCTCAAGTCCCTACTCAGCATCTCAGCATGAACATCCAATGCTTGCTGCAAATCATTATTTCTACAGAAACCACATGCCAGAGAATCATAGCAGGAAGAAGTAGGAATGCTTCTACTCTTCACCATTATGTTCACAAGATGGACTGCCTTCTTCATTTTCCCTTTACGTGACAACTGCTTGACGAGATCATCATAAATGACACCATCAGGAACTAAATTTTTATCTACCACCCGGTCCACAAACTTTTCTGCTTCACCAAGCTTACCATGAGAAAGGAGCCCTCTAACCACAGCATTTTGAATGGTTGAATGAGTGATCCAGGCCCTAGATTCCAGTTCTTGACTCAACCATAAGCACATTCCAGGATCCGATAATTCACCTGAGCAGGTAATGATACTCCTCAAACTGCGCTTACTCGGAGTCAGTTCCTCGGAGATCATGATAGATAGATAATGCAAAGAACTGGATAAATCCTTAATTTTAGAAAACCCATCAATAAGAAAATTGTAGGTGACTTCATCTGGCCGCAATTTCTTCTCTTGCAGCTCATCCAAAATTTTCTTCACAAGAAAGGTCTTTCCAGATGAGAAAGCATAGAAAATAAGAATGTTATAGACAATGAGGCCATGAGAGTTTCTTGGTCCCAGCAGCATATTTTAAGGTTTAATACCGCATGGGCCTGTCCTCCTAAGCACATCGGGCGCACCATCATCCTAAAACTGGAAAGAGAGAGGCTCAAATTTCTTCTAATCATATAAGCAAGTAGCTCCTCAACTTTCCTTAAGTTGTTTAATTGACAAATACCCCACACCATTACAGCACAAGCTTCAGCATGTGGACCCACTCCCTTAGAGGACAGATCCCAAAATAAATTTGATGCTTTTTTTAATTCACCCGCCGTAAAATAACCCTTTAGTAAAGCACAATGAGAAGTAAGTGACAAGGAAGAATTATCTCTCGGCACAGCCTCGTTTACACCAATTGCTTCAGTAAACCTTTTTGCTTTGCAAAGAAGAGGAATTAACAAAACTGAAGCATCTGGATGAGGGACCAGTCTCTTGGCTTGCATGGTATCAAATATACTTAGAGCTTCTAAGTACCTTTTTTCCCCACAAAATCCCCTTATAAGGTGACTATATGCCGTATCCTCTGTTAAGCAACCCCTCTGATGCATTTCTTTCACAAGTGCATATGCAATGGCACTTAAACCCGCATCACAGAGTTTCTCAACGAAGACGTCGACAACATTAGAGACAGGGAAGGCCGTAAGTGTGCTTTCGAGAAGCTCTAGTGCTTCGCTGATCAATGCATTCTGGCTGAGACAACCAAAAAGAGCTCTTAGGTCTTTTAGTCCTGGAACCCACTTAGATTCTCTAACCAGGTCCAAGCAACTGCTGAGTTCTCTTAGAAATCCTTTCTCAGAAACACTTCTGATAATGATGTTATAAGTCTCATTCTCAATCACTAAGCCTCTTTCCTGCATCACATCCAAAAGAATCCTAGCCTTTTGTCTCCATCCTCTCTTGCTGTAAAATTGGGCAAGCAAATTGAGAGTTTCTACATCTAACTGGCTAATAGATCTAGGCATTTTCTCCAGAAGACAATCCATACATTTGAAAGAAGGATAAGATGTACAAATCCCCTTGACTAAAGCCGATAGGATGGGCAAAGACAAATTTTGCCCCCATTGAACCATTTCATCAACCAACCTCAATGCATGTTTTAGATTTCCATGCCTGCACTGTTTCATAATAAGTGAGTTAAAATCGGGAAGAAAAGAGTCGTCGAGGATCCCATTTATTCTTCTGTCAAACTCGTCAATATCTGCATCCAAATAAAGTCCATTGCCAAGACTATCATAGAACTCTGTCCTTGAAAATCTGGCATCACTGTCTCTCTTCAACTTCACATCTAGTGGACCGAATCCCAACATAGTGAAAGCCTTTGAAAGTGGATCCTCAGTAGAAGAAAGCTGAATTAGATGAAGTTTTATCATTCTGTCAACAACAGTCCTAACTTCATCAAATTTTCTAGCTTTACAATACCCTGCTAAGAAAATCTTGTAAGTTAAAAAATTGGGTGTTGCGCATCCTTCTATCATCTCATCAAGAATATGGCGTGCATGCTCCCACATACCCTCTTTAAAGACTGCACTAATTAGAGCATTATACGAACATATATTTGGTTTAAGACCTCTTCCCGATACTTCTGACAAAAAAGCAAGAGCGCCTTTCAGATTCCCTTCACGACAGCACCAACCTATTACTATCCCAAAGGTTGTTTCGTCAGGCTTGAAACCTAACTGCTCCAATTCAAGTCTAAACAGGTTGGCCCTCTCTGAGCCAGAATTCCAGCAGAGAGCACTTATCATCCTATTGCCAGCTTGAACATCCGGTGCACAGTTCAACTCAAGAAAGAAACTAAGCAGATCTTCAAAGTCTTTCTTCTCACAATATGCACAAACAATTTCAAATAGAACTGAGCTGCAAGGCTCATATCCACGACCAGCAGCCTTCTTGACAAGATTTCTCGCTTCTTGAATTCTGCCTTCTTCGCAGAGTAATTTGACAGCAGCACCAAAGTCTACTTTCTGAGCATCAAAGCTGATTCCACTGTCTATCATATTAAGAGAAACCCTAAGAGCCAATTGAGGTTTCTTGCTTCTAACTAAAAGTCCAATAAGTGAATAATAACAAGAGCGAGATGGTACCAAACCTCGGCTTGCCATTTTATCAAGCAGGTAGAGGCTCCTCTCAAAATCACCAACTCCAGCGTACCTCTCAATCAAGTCACTGAATATTTCATGACCATCCAACGGAATTCTTCGGCTTTCAATATGTCGCAGTAACAACTCAGCTTCTCTAAGTAGCCCAACCCGCGTGAGCATCGACCCCATGAGTCCGTATGCTCGAGGGAGATGCTCAAACCCCTCACCTCGTTCCATCGGAAACTTGAAAACTTCCCATAAAGACTCCACCTTTTCGACTCCAACCGCAACCTTTTCAAACTCGGACGTAAACCCCAACAGAATTCGGAGCGCATCCTGAGGTTTGAGCTCAGAAGCTCTAAGCAACCCACGGGCAGTGTCGGGTATCACATCGAAAATCTCGAAAAGAAGGTCCTTGAGAGAAGCATCGCGGCGGGTCTTCACTTTCTTCGGGCTCTTCTCCTCTAACAGATGAGAACACCTGGATAAAACTGATTCCGCAATGCCTCGGAAACTTGAAGAGGACGAAGCGTGTAATGGCGCGGCGGTCTGGTCCTCAGAAGACGGTGATCGAGGAGCGTCATCGGCGAGAGTATGAACAGCGGCGAAGCGACGGTTGGCGAGAGAGAAGAGAGGAAAAAGCTGCTGGATGCGGGAACGAGAGAGAGCGGCGCGTTGGAGCATGAAACACCGTCAAACTGGTGTCGATGCCTACAAGTCTGAACTTTTCTTGTTAAGTATCGATCTCAACAGAAGATGAAGATTGGAGTTAAAAGTAAATCATCGCCAAATGTCATGGCATTGTCACAAAAACGACGTAGGATTCAATCATCTAACTTTATGCCAACAATTTCCCGATTGGATCAAATGCTCTGCAATTAGCGAAGAAATTCGAAATTTATCAGCTTAGAAAGGACAAACCAGGCGAAATCTTTAAATTTGTGTTGTTGTGTGATCTATTACTTTATGTTATCCATATGACATTCAACATTACGACTATAAAAGTACCATTTAATTGTGAACGAACAATTTTGATTGCATGTTTGCTCGACCTGAAACTCCATATCAAGTTATAATTACTCCCACATTAGTGGAAGATATTGTTGTATTTTTTTTAATGACAAGAAAATCCCATTTTGAATCATTTAAAATTGACCTCAATAAATATTTAACTATCTCGCGAAATCTTATTAGTAATTTCGTGAAACGACGTCCGAAATTGTTTATATCATCGGCCAACCAACAGCCGCTAGCGCCGCTACTTCCATATCCCTACAACTTGTGGCCAACTCAAGTGAGTAAGGTTTTCGGGTTTACACATTTCTCTGGAAAAAAAAACAAAAATCTGGTACCCATCAAAATTCCTATGTTAAGTGACTTGCTAGAGAGGTGGGTGACCAAGGATGGGCTGGGAGGAGCTCCGACTTGGCTTTATGAAGATCGTTTGGCCCATCGACAAAGCAACC
>JAGVVM010018084.1:0-11975 GCA_019149425.1 Psidium friedrichsthalianum
CCTGAACCCAGTAGATGGGCTTGAATATGAGTTTAAGGAAATCGAGGTGGAACCTCGATTCCTTGGATTTCCGCGATAAAAGCAACCAAGCTGATGGACCAGGGTTGCCTAGGATTCTTGGCATCTGTAATAGATTCGTCGGCTCGAGAGGTGAAGTTGGAGGAGGTGCCTATAGTAAGGGAATACTCCGATGTGTTTCCTCAAGAATTGCCTAGCTTGCCACCAGAGCGTGAAGTGGAGTTTGTAATTGAGTTGGCACCTGGAACTGAGCCAATCTCAAAAGCACCGTATAGGATGGCACTATCTGAATTGAAAGAGCTGAAGGTGCAGATGCAAGAGCTACTAGATAAAGGATTTATCCGCCCCAGTGCTTCGCCATGGGGAGCTCCGGTGCTGTTCGTTAAGAAAAAGGACAGATCACTAAGGCTGTGTATAGACTATCGACAACTGAACCAAGTGACGATCAAGAACAAGTACCCCCTGCCACGGATCGACGACCTGTTTGATCAGCTGGAAGGAGCATGTGTATTCTCCAAGATAGACCTGAGGACAGGTTATCACCAGCTAAGGATTAAGAAAGAGGATATCCCGAAGACTGCCTTTAGGACGAGGTATGGGCATTACGAGTTTACAGTCATGCCATTTGGGTTGACGAATGCCCCAGCTGCATTCATGGATATGATGAACAGAGTGTTCAAGAAGTTCTTGGATCGATTCGTAATAGTCTTCATCGATGATATCCTGGTATACTCGAAGAGCTCTGAGGACCATGAGCAGCATCTGAGGACTGTCCTACAGACACTAAGGGAGCATTCCCTATACGCCAAGTTCAGCAAGTGCGAGTTTTGGCTCAATAAAGTGGCGTTCCTTGGGCATATAGTGTCTGGTGAAGGAATAGAAGTGGATCCAGCTAAGATCGAAGCAGTGGAGAAATGGCCAAGGCCAACAACCGTGACTGAAATACGAAGTTTCCTCGGATTGGCAGGATATTACAGACGCTTCGTGGAAAGGTTCTCCGCGATAGCCGCTCCAATGACAAGACTGTTGAAGAAGGAATCGAAGTTTGAATGGACCGCGAAATGCGAGGGAAGCTTTCAGGAGCTAAAGGATCGACTGACGTCTGCGCAGTATTGACCATCCCATCCGGACCTGGAGGATTTGAGATTTACAGCGATGCTTCGCTAAGAGGTCTAGGATGTGTCTTGATGCAACATGGACGAGTAGTAGCATATGCATCTCGACAGCTGAGGCCACATGAGATGAATTATCCAACGCACGACCTGGAGTTGGCAGCGATAGTGTTCGCACTGAAGATTTGGAGGCATTACCTGGTGGGAGAGAAATTCCAGATATATACAGATCACCAGAGTCTAAAGTACCTATTCTCGCAGAAGGAGCTTAACATGAGGCAGCGTCGTTGGATGGAACTGTTAAAAGACTATGATTGTGATATTCTTTACCATCCAGGAAAGGCGAATAAGGTGGCGGATGCTCTGAGCAGAAAGTCGAGCATCGCGCATATGATGGTGAAAGAATGGACGTTGTTAGAAGAAATCAGGGACTCTGAGTTCAAGGTTGAGGTAGGAAGCCTCTCAAGCCTAATGGCCACTCTACAGATCGAGCCAGAGATTCAACTGAAGATCAAGGAAGTACAGTCCACGGACCCCGACATTCAGAAGATCGTGATGATGAATGCCGAAGAAAGGAAAGATGACTTCAAGGTGACTGAAGACGGGATAGTAAAGTTTAGAGGACGTCTGTGTGTGCCAAACGACGAAGAGTTGAAGGAAAGGATTTTATCAGAGGCACACAGGAGCAATTATAGTATTCACCCTGGAAGCACGAAGATGTACCAGAATCTACGTCAGCACTATTGGTGGAATGGAATGAAGGTGGATGTGGCTAAACATGTAGCCAAGTGCTTGACATGTCAACAAGTAAAGGCACAGCATTGCAAGCCTGGAGGACTGTTGCAACCATTGGAGATCCCAGAATGGAAGTGGGAGCACATCACCATGGACTTCGTGACGGGATTGCCAAGAAGTCAGAGAGGAAATGACTCAATTTGGGTGATAGTGGACCGATTGACCAAGTCTGCACATTTTATCGCAGTGCGAAAGGATTCCACATTGGAGAAGCTGGCCGAACTGTATGTGAGGCAGATTGTGAGACTGCATGGAGTGCCAGTAAGCATTGTATCGGATCGAGACCCTCGCTTTACAGCCACCTTCTGGAAAAGTCTACAGAGTGCTCTTGGAACAGAACTGAGGTTCAGTACAGCTTATCATCCTCAGACGGACGGACAGTCAGAAAGAACTATACAGACTCTGGAGGATATGCTGAGAGCGTGTGTAATTGACTTCAAAGGAGGCTGGGAAGAGCAGTTACACTTGGTAGAATTTGCCTACAACAATAGCTACCAACAGAGCATCAGATGGCACCATTTGAAGCATTGTATGGAAGGGCCTGCAGGACGCCAATCTGTTGGGATGAAGTTGGTGAGAAGAGTATAACAGGCCCAGAGTTGGTTCAACAGTCAATAGAAGCAGTCAAGGTGATCAGAGATAGACTGAGGACCGCCCAGAGTAGACAGAAGAGCTATGCAGACAAGAGACGTAAGCCATTGGAATTTCAAGTTGGAGATCATGTATTTCTGAAGGTGTCGCCGATGCGAGGATTATCTCGGTTTGGCAAAAAGGGGAAACTGAGTCCCAGATTCGTTGGGCCATTCGAGATTCTGGAGAAGATCGGGACATTGGCTTATCGTCTGGCACTACCGCCGAACTTGTCGCAGATTCACAACGTGTTTCATGTATCGATGCTGAGGAAGTATGAGCCAGATCCTGGCCATATACTCGATCATGAAGTCATTGAGATGGATGACCGCGTCTCCTACGTGGAAAGGCCAGTAAGGATTGAAGATCGAAAGGAGCAAGTGCTCAGGAACAAGACGATACCGTTGGTCAAGGTCATCTGGGAACACCATGGGACTGAAGGAGCCACTTGGGAAAGTGAGGACGAGATGAAGAAGAAATACCCGTACCTGTTTGAGTAGACCAGTGTAATTTTGTTTTGAGAGGTGGAACTTGTGTATTGTAAATTTCGAGGACGAAATTTTTATAAGAGGGGAAGAATTGTGACAGTCTGAAAATTCGACCCATCTGTCGGAATTTCTAAATGAATGGAAATGCTTCGTTAATACACTCTGGTCGACGCTCACTCAGGATTAGCTACCCTGAGCTGACCAACCGAAGGGGAAAGGCTATCTGGGAATTTTTCCCAATCAGCCGCCCGTTGGCCTGAGACTGAGACAGGGTCAGCATTTAATGAAATTGACCACAAAATGAAATTCGACGGTGGATAATCGAATCAGTAAGACAAACACAATGAAGAAATGAAATTGGTTTCAGAAATGTCGTCTGAAGTTCAGACGGCCGGTGCACGTCGAGAAGCAAGACGTGAATGGAAAATTACCGAAATGCCCCCGGTAAATGCTCAGACCTTAGAATGAGACTAATTAGGATTTTTGAGAGTAGATTCGATAGACCGATACCAAATCCAGTCCGAAATTCGTTCGCGCTCGGGACCCGATCGGTGCATTTGGCACGCAAATCGAGGCAAGTCAAATCAGATGTCACATCAATCGGATGTCACATCAATCAATCATGTGTCGAATCAATCAATCATGGCACAATTCCCAAGGATGTCCATCAATCAATCAAGATTACATCACATGTCTTATACCCCATTACCTACTCCCACTATAATGATTTTATTTGATTTTCCTAAGCATTATAATCTATTCTCTTCTCTCTCCTCCTCATTTGATATTTTCGGCCACTCTCTCTCCTCCTCCCTCTCTCCCGATCGCTCTCCCTCTCGGCCTCTTGCTCGCCCGTCGTCCGCCGTGGAGAGCCGCCGTCCGCCACCGTCCTCCGTCGCCGTCGCCTTGCCACGCCACGGTGAGCCTCTAACCCTCTTCCTCTCTTCTTTTCGTGGCTTGAAGAACCACCATGGGTGCCGGCCGACCTCATTCCTCTCTCCTTCCTCTCGGTTTCAGCCGCCCGTGCCGTCTCCATCGTCGTCGTCGTCCGTCGTCGTTCGCCACCGTCCGGCCACCCCCAGCTATCACCGACCCATCCTCACCTAGGTAAGTCTTCATGGCCCTTCCTCACTTCATTCCATGGCCGTGAGCCACCCCATTTGACCGAGCCAATCCCGGCTCCCCATTGTAGGCCGTGAGCTCGAGTGGGCCGCCGGAGTCCTTTCCGCCGTCGTCGTCGTCCTCAGCCCCACACCGGTAAGCTCTACCCCTAATCTTGACCTAGGCTAGTTGTATTAAGGTGTGGATGTGGTGTTAGTTTCTAATCCAAGGTGATTATGGCATGATATGGGAAATCAAGATTAATGGACTATGGTTTAATGGTGGATAAATTATGGGCCGGGCGTGTGGGCCATTTGAGGAGACAATTTGGGCCTTGGAGTTTTATAGTTGGGCTGTGGTGAGTGAAATAGGCGTGTGGATCAATGGGCCAAGGTGATCTAATGGGCTTGGGGTTCTAATTTTGCATAAATTGGGCCTAAATGGAACAAATTGGACCTAATTAACTCAATGGGCCTCTTATGGACGAAAATTGGAGTTTATTGGGCCAAATTATGATTTTGAATATCCAAACATAAGGCCCAATAATTTATATGGGCTTAGGACATCATTTGGGCCTAAAATAGACTATTTGGGCCTAATTGATCAACTTGTGAAATTGGGCTCGGGCCCTACCCGAATTTAACATTAATAATGGACCTTAATTACATAATGGACTTAGAATTAAATTATGGGCCTAAGGGAGGGTGATGGGCCTTGGAACCCAATTGGCCCAAACTTAATTAAAGGGCCCAACTTAGTTAATGGGCCTTAGATACTAATCGGGCCCAACTTAATTTTATAAACCCAACTTGGTCTAATGGGCCTAACCCACTTCATTTAACCTTAAATCCAAATGGGCCCAACTTGACTAATGGACTTAGAACACTATGATGGGCCGACTTACCTTAGTGGACCTAACTAACCAATGTGAGCCTTGGACCTCAGATCAGGCTTTAGGCCCAGTCGAACTTAAATCCACTAATTGGGCCCTGAACCAAACTAAGCCTAATCCAACTGTAACCAAGGGGGTCAATAAAACACTAAACCATTAGTCGTGAGAGATTAACTCCCAGGGTACTAACATGAGTGATTGGGCTTAGGCCGAGTTATCGAGCCCGCTAAGATGAAGTTCCATTTGTTATGGGTTTGACCCGAGAGTTGATACATGATATTCTATCGAGCCTGTCTGGCTGAGAATTTGTGCGTGGGGCCTTGAATCTCGTATAGTTTGGGCTTGATGAGCACGTGATTGCCTAGATGATTTCTTGTCGTATTCTGTACTTGTGCTCATATAACATTGCATGCATGCTCTATGTTTAAATTGCTGGTTGCAATCATGTGGGCCCGCATTCATTGAGAGCATGGCATGCGTCACCAGAGATGTGACAAGAGAATGTGCCCCAGAGGCGTTGATACGCGGGGAAGTGGAGGAAAAAGGGGAAACCAACGTAAGGCGTCAGATACGCAGTTGAGGAAATGGCCGAATGGCTCTGTTGGGTGAGCCCTGATGGGATTCGGAGTGACGGATGGGCATGATCCATTGGGATCTGTATGGCCGGTTGAGGCCTGAGTGTAATCCATAGGGATTCGATATGGCGGTTGAGGCCGGTAACATTACATATGGCATCTGATTGAATCCCTTGTGCCCGTCTGTATGATGTGAACTGTATTGCTATGAAATCGCACGTTTGTTATGTTGGGTGGTACCGAGGGACTGAGAGTGTTGGAGCCCTGGACCGCGAACCTAGTCCACTGGATAGGACCGACCTCACTACTGGCAGCCTAAAAAAGCATCGGCGGTGTAGCCATCACGGGTGGACCTGGATCTGTAAAAGAAGGGCAACCACCGCCCGTGAGTCGAAACTCAATAAGCTCACCACTAATCCTAACGTAGGATAGCGTTATACTAGTGAGGTCGGTCCTATCCAGTGGACTAGGTTCGCGGTCCAGGGCTCCAACACTCTCAGTCCCTCGGTACCAGACCCCAACATAAACAAACGTGCGATTCATAGCAATACAGTTCACATCATACAGACGGGCACAAGGGATGTCAATCAGATGCCATATGTAATGTTACCCGGCCTCAACCGGCCATATCGAATCCCTATGGATTACACTCAGGCCTCAACCGGCCATACAGATCCCAATGGATCATGCCCATCCGTCACTCCGAATCCCATCAGGGCTCACCCAACAGAGCCATTCGGCCATTTCCTCAACTGCGTATCTGACGCTTACGTTGGTTTCCCCTTTTTCCTCCACTTCCCCGCGTATCAACGCCTCTGGGGCACATTCTCTTGTCACATCTCTGGTGACGCATGCCATGCTCTCAATGAATGCGGGGCCCACATGATTGCAACCAGCAATTTAAACATAGAGCATGCATGCAATGTTATATGAGCACAAGTACAGAATACGACAAGAAATCATCTAGGCAATCACGTGCTCATCAAGCCCAAACTATACGAGATTCAAGGCCCCACGCACAAATTCTCAGCCAGACAGGCTCGATAGAATATCATGTATCAACTCTCGGGTCAAACCCATAACAAATGGAACTTCATCTTAGCGGGCTCGATAACTCGGCCTAAGCCCAATCACTCATGTTAGTACCCTGGGAGTTAATTCTCACGACTAATGGTTTAGTGTTTTATTGACCCCCTTGGTTACAGTTGGATTAGGCTTAGTTTGGTTCAGGGCCCAATTAGTGGATTTAAGTTCGACTGGGCCTAAAGCCTGATCTGAGGTCCAAGGCTCACATTGGTTAGTTAGGTCCACTAAGGTAAGTCGGCCCATCATAGTGTTCTAAGTCCATTAGTCAAGTTGGGCCCATTTGGATTTAAGGTTAAATGAAGTGGGTTAGGCCCATTAGATCAAGTTGGGTTTATAAAATTAAGTTGGGCCCGATTAGTATCTAAGGCCCATTAACTAAGTTGGGCCCCTTTAATTAAGTTTGGGCCAATTGGGTTCCAAGGCCCATCACCCTCCCTTAGGCCCATAATTTAATTCTAAGTCCATTATGTAATTAAGGTCCATTATTAATGTTAAATTCGGGTAGGGCCCGAGCCCAATTTCACAAGTTGATCAATTAGGCCCAAATAGTCTATTTTAGGCCCAAAATGATGTCCTAAGCCCATATAAATTATTGGGCCTTATGTTTGGATATTCAAAATCATAATTTGGCCCAATAAACTCCAATTTTCGTCCATAAGAGGCCCATTGAGTTAATTAGGTCCAATTTGTTCCATTTAGGCCCAATTTATGCAAAATTAGAACCCCAAGCCCATTAGATCACCTTGGCCCATTGATCCACACGCCTATTTCACTCACCACAGCCCAACTATAAAACTCCAAGGCCCAAATTGTCTCCTCAAATGGCCCACACGCCCGGCCCATAATTTATCCACCATTAAACCATAGTCCATTAATCTTGATTTCCCATATCATGCCATAATCACCTTGGATTAGAAACTAACACCACATCCACACCTTAATACAATTAGCCTAGGTCAAGATTAGGGGTAGAGCTTACCGGTGTGGGGCTGAGGACGACGACGACGGCGGAAAGGACTCCGGCGGCCCACTCGAGCTCACGGCCTACAATGGGGAGCCGGGATTGGCTCGGTCAAATGGGGTGGCTCACGGCCATGGAATGAAGTGAGGAAGGGCCATGAAGACTTACCTAGGTGAGGATGGGTCGGTGATAGCTGGGGGTGGCCGGACGGTGGCGAACGACGACGGACGACGACGACGATGGAGACGGCACGGGCGGCTGAAACCGAGAGGAAGGAGAGAGGAATGAGGTCGGCCGGCACCCATGGTGGTTCTTCAAGCCACGAAAAGAAGAGAGGAAGAGGGTTAGAGGCTCACCGTGGCGTGGCAAGGCGACGGCGACGGAGGACGGTGGCGGACGGCGGCTCTCCACGGCGGACGACGGGCGAGCAAGAGGCCGAGAGGGAGAGCGATCGGGAGAGAGGGAGGAGGAGAGAGAGTGGCCGAAAATATCAAATGAGGAGGAGAGAGAAGAGAATAGATTATAATGCTTAGGAAAATCAAATAAAATCATTATAGTGGGAGTAGGTAATGGGGTATAAGACATGTGATGTAATCTTGATTGATTGATGGACATCCTTGGGAATTGTGCCATGATTGATTGATTCGACACATGATTGATTGATGTGACATCCGATTGATGTGACATCTGATTTGACTTGCCTCGATTTGCGTGCCAAATGCACCGATCGGGTCCCGAGCGCGAACGAATTTCGGACTGGATTTGGTATCGGTCTATCGAATCTACTCTCAAAAATCCTAATTAGTCTCATTCTAAGGTCTGAGCATTTACCGGGGGCATTTCGGTAATTTTCCATTCACGTCTTGCTTCTCGACGTGCACCGGCCGTCTGAACTTCAGACGACATTTCTGAAACCAATTTCATTTCTTCATTGTGTTTGTCTTACTGATTCGATTATCCACCGTCGAATTTCATTTTGTGGTCAATTTCATTAAATGCTGACCCTGTCTCAGTCTCAGGCCAACGGGCGGCTGATTGGGAAAAATTCCCAGATAGCCTTTCCCCTTCGGTTGGTCAGCTCAGGGTAGCTAATCCTGAGTGAGCGTCGACCAGAGTGTATTAACGAAGCATTTCCATTCATTTAGAAATTCCGACAGATGGGTCGAATTTTCAGACTGTCACAATTCTTCCCCTCTTATAAAAATTTCGTCCTCGAAATTTACAATACACAAGTTCCACCTCTCAAAACAAAATTACACTGGTCTACTCAAACAGGTACGGGTATTTCTTCTTCATCTCGTCCTCACTTTCCCAAGTGGCTCCTTCAGTCCCATGGTGTTCCCAGATGACCTTGACCAACGGTATCGTCTTGTTCCTGAGCACTTGCTCCTTTCGATCTTCAATCCTTACTGGCCTTTCCACGTAGGAGACGCGGTCATCCATCTCAATGACTTCATGATCGAGTATATGGCCAGGATCTGGCTCATACTTCCTCAGCATCGATACATGAAACACGTTGTGAATCTGCGACAAGTTCGGCGGTAGTGCCAGACGATAAGCCAATGTCCCGATCTTCTCCAGAATCTCGAATGGCCCAACGAATCTGGGACTCAGTTTCCCTTTTTGCCAAACCGAGATAATCCTCGCATCGGCGACACCTTCAGAAAGACATGATCTCCAACTTGAAATTCCAATGGCTTACGTCTCTTGTCTGCATAGCTCTTCTGTCTACTCTGGGCGGTCCTCAGTCTATCTCTGATCACCTTGACTGCTTCTACTGACTGTTGAACCAACTCTGGGCCTGTTATACTCTTCTCACCAACTTCATCCCAACAGATTGGCGTCCTGCAGGCCCTTCCATACAATGCTTCAAATGGTGCCATCTGATACTCTGTTGGTAGCTGTTGTTGTAGGCAAATTCCACTAAGTGTAACTGCTCTTCCCAGCCTCCTTTGAAGTCAATTACACACGCTCTCAGCATATCCTCCAGAGTCTGTATAGTTCTTTCTGACTGTCCGTCCGTCTGAGGATGATAAGCTGTACTGAACCTCAGTTCTGTTCCAAGAGCACTCTGTAGACTTTTCCAGAAGGTGGCTGTAAAGCGAGGGTCTCGATCCGATACAATGCTTACTGGCACTCCATGCAGTCTCACAATCTGCCTCACATACAGTTCGGCCAGCTTCTCCAATGTGGAATCCTTTCGCACTGCGATAAAATGTGCAGACTTGGTCAATCGGTCCACTATCACCCAAATTGAGTCATTTCCTCTCTGACTTCTTGGCAATCCCGTCACGAAGTCCATGGTGATGTGCTCCCACTTCCATTCTGGGATCTCCAATGGTTGCAACAGTCCTCCAGGCTTGCAATGCTGTGCCTTTACTTGTTGACATGTCAAGCACTTGGCTACATGTTTAGCCACATCCACCTTCATTCCATTCCACCAATAGTGCTGACGTAGATTCTGGTACATCTTCGTGCTTCCAGGGTGAATACTATAATTGCTCCTGTGTGCCTCTGATAAAATCCTTTCCTTCAACTCTTCGTCGTTTGGCACACACAGACGTCCTCTAAACTTTACTATCCCGTCTTCAGTCACCTTGAAGTCATCTTTCCTTTCTTCGGCATTCATCATCACGATCTTCTGAATGTCGGGGTCCGTGGACTGTACTTCCTTGATCTTCAGTTGAATCTCTGGCTCGATCTGTAGAGTGGCCATTAGGCTTGAGAGGCTTCCTACCTCAACCTTGAACTCAGAGTCCCTGATTTCTTCTAACAACGTCCATTCTTTCACCATCATATGCGCGATGCTCGACTTTCTGCTCAGAGCATCCGCCACCTTATTCGCCTTTCCTGGATGGTAAAGAATATCACAATCATAGTCTTTTAACAGTTCCATCCAACGACGCTGCCTCATGTTAAGCTCCTTCTGCGAGAATAGGTACTTTAGACTCTGGTGATCTGTATATATCTGGAATTTCTCTCCCACCAGGTAATGCCTCCAAATCTTCAGTGCGAACACTATCGCTGCCAACTCCAGGTCGTGCGTTGGATAATTCATCTCGTGTGGCCTCAGCTGTCGAGATGCATATGCTACTACTCGTCCATGTTGCATCAAGACACATCCTAGACCTCTTAGCGAAGCATCGCTGTAAATCTCAAATCCTCCAGGTCCGGATGGGATGGTCAATACTGGCGCAGACGTCAGTCGATCCTTTAGCTCCTGAAAGCTTCCCTCGCATTTCGCGGTCCATTCAAACTTCGATTCCTTCTTCAACAGTCTTGTCATTGGAGCGGCTATCGCGGAGAACCTTTCCACGAAGCGTCTGTAATATCCTGCCAATCCGAGGAAACTTCGTATTTCAGTCACGGTTGTTGGCCTTGGCCATTTCTCCACTGCTTCGATCTTAGCTGGATCCACTTCTATTCCTTCACCAGACACTATATGCCCAAGGAACGCCACTTTATTGAGCCAAAACTCGCACTTGCTGAACTTGGCGTATAGGGAATGCTCCCTTAGTGTCTGTAGGACAGTCCTCAGATGCTGCTCATGGTCCTCAGAGCTCTTCGAGTATACCAGGATATCATCGATGAAGACTATTACGAATCGATCCAAGAACTTCTTGAACACTCTGTTCATCATATCCATGAATGCAGCTGGGGCATTCGTCAACCCAAATGGCATGACTGTAAACTCGTAATGCCCATACCTCGTCCTAAAGGCAGTCTTCGGGATATCCTCTTTCTTAATCCTTAGCTGGTGATAACCTGTCCTCAGGTCTATCTTGGAGAATACACATGCTCCTTCCAGCTGATCAAACAGGTCGTCGATCCGTGGCAGGGGGTACTTGTTCTTGATCGTCACTTGGTTCAGTTGTCGATAGTCTATACACAGCCTTAGTGATCTGTCCTTTTCTTAACGAACAGCACCGGAGCTCCCCATGGCGAAGCACTGGGGCGGATAAATCCTTTATCTAGTAGCTCTTGCATCTGCACCTTCAGCTCTTTCAATTCAGATAGTGCCATCCTATACGGTGCTTTTGAGATTGGCTCAGTTCCAGGTGCCAACTCAATTACAAACTCCACTTCACGCTCTGGTGGCAAGCTAGGCAATTCTTGAGGAAACACATCGGAGTATTCCCTTACTATAGGCACCTCCTCCAACTTCACCTCTCGAGCCGACGAATCTATTACAGATGCCAAGAATCCTAGGCAACCCTGGTCCATCAGCTTGGTTGCTTTTATCGCGGAAATCCAAGGAATCGAGGTTCCACCTCGATTTCTTTAAACTCATATTCAAGCCCATCTACTGGGTTCAGT
>JAGVVM010018085.1:0-12053 GCA_019149425.1 Psidium friedrichsthalianum
TTATTTCGGGAAAATTCATAGTCATTCAAATCCAATTAATTTGAAAAAAAATTACAAAATAGAAATGTGTGACATCCCGAATTTCAATTGTCTGTAAGATAAATAATATTAGATTTTCGAGGATTGAGAGACAAAAATTGGACATCGCCTTGAAAGGTTTGAAAATTAGCTAATTGGTTTCGGAGTGCAGAGAAGGAAGGCAAAAAATTAGAAATTTCTGTCGAGTCCTCGATTTGCTCTAGATTCAGTGGCTAGGGTGTGAGATGAATTTTAGCGAAGTCAGAAAAATTTTCCGAGATCATCTCGAGTCATTTTCCCTTCGCGATTGAGCCAAAATAACACCGATTCAGTCCCAATCAGTCCCGTTTTGGCACGAATTTTGAGGATTGACCAGTCAAACTTGCTCTCCAAGTTTTGACCAGATTGGATAAGCTTTGACCAACTTTTGGTCAAATCGATGAATAGTAACCGAGATATTTTATTATTTTATTATTATTATTATTATTTTTTTTTTTTATTTTCTCAAATAATGGGTTCTTCTCTCTCTTATTCTTCATCATTCACGGCAGAACCCTCACCCCCTCACTATTCCACCATAGAAACCACTTTTTTCTCTCTTTTCTCCCTCTCTCTCATTTGGCTCCAAATTCTGGCTGCAGACTTCAACCGGCCACTGACAAAAATCTGTAAGTTGGATTCTCGCAATTTTTGGATATGTTGTAGTTCAATGTCTTACGGTTCTAACCCAACTTGAATCGCCTCAATCCGAGGTCGTTTGACCCTTCAAATGTATTTTCTCGTATCAGTCGACGAAACTGTTTTCTGGGTGCCGAAATTCTGTTTTAGCTCTAATTGATTTATATCGACCCCGGCTGCCCCTAGATCTCATTTCCATGTCAAATATATGATTTCTAGTTCGTTTTGATGTCGGTTCAGCCCCTGAACAGCCCCGGTTTGGATTAAATCCACCGGAATCCGTCGTCGTTGTTGTGCTCCGCCGTGCGTCGCTAATCATCGCTGCTTCCAGCCGCTTTCTCAGCCCTGTTTCAGCTTCAAATAGGTGAGTTCTACTTCTAAATCTTGAGTAGGGCATTGGATTATTCATGGATTGACTCTAGGATGTGATCCGAGGTAGATCGGTTTAGAAAATTTGACGGATTTGGCGATATTTATGGTGAATGGTTCTGTGTGAGGATATGCTGCGCTGTTCGCACTCGGTTTAAGGCTGATTATATTCTGTTTGAGCTGATTTTGTATCTAGAGGATGACTTGAGGTGGTTTAGACATTGAATTTTGAGCATTGGGATCAATTGGGGTGGAAACGGACCCAATTAATAAGTTGGGTCGCTAGTCGTGACACTTTGAGGGTTGTATATGGGTTGAAATTACATGCTTATGGGCTGGTCATGTAGAATTGTGGCCATAGATTGAGTCCCTATGAACCTTAAATGCGAGTTTTGGTTGACAAGGGCAGAGAAAGAGTAATTCTGGTGAATAATTGTGTGAGAGCCAAAGTGAATGGCTCAAAACACAATTTGGGGCAAGGATTTGATATGACTGTGTCTATGTTTATAGATCGCCTGAGTTGTAATGTTGTGAACTGTGCCTCGTAGTGTCTACATTGTCCATTCCTTTGAATTATGCCTGGTTGAATATCTTGCGAATTGTGAATTGCATGCTTAGGGTTCGATCTAAGAGTATCTGGTATCCTGAGCGAGATTTAGAGGATGAACTTGCTGAGCTGTTAGCTCACCCCTGTTGGGGATTATCTTTTCAGATGTGTAGGTTTAACACTGGATCGAACGATGTAGACGATGAGGCTAATGGAAGGCGGTGAGGAGCCAAGTCGATGGAAGGGTATGGAAGTGGTAAGCCTTGAGGTAGCGTTCTGGGGCGCTACAGTAAGTTTTGGTATCAGAGCGGGTTAATGGAGTGATAAGGTGCACTAGTGACTGACTTAGTTGGTAGGCTTGAATCTATATCGTATCTCAATAGTCTTAGATAATGATTCTCATTGAAAGGCTCTGAATGATGAAATGAGATTCGCAAGGAAGCGAACAGTGACTACGGACGAAGAGCCAGTTTAATTGACAAACTTTGATTATAAGTGAATGGCAACCAAGAAAACAGTTGTATAGTTTGATACTAAGTATCTGATCTTTGAAGTTGATGGTTGCTTGAGATGTGAGAGAGTGCAGTTTAATATGAGAAACTGATGTTGCGTAGACGAACAATACGAGGGATATGAGGACGACCATGCATTGCACGTGTTGATTGCATCAAAATTTAAAGATTGAGAAATATTCATGCATAATTCATGACATTGTTTTTATTGGACTTGATAAACCGTGGGCTTGGTATGGGACAAGCTAATACGGGATGCCTATAAACTGTAAGACATGGTATGGGACATGTCAAGCGGGACTCAACTTTGTAGATGTGTGGCTTGGGGACGAACCAGGCGAAAGCTGGTGGGCCTGTAACGACCCGGTCCGACGAGGGCGGGGAGTGATCGCCGGGGCAGAGAGGCCCGAGCAAGGTGCGGCTCCTGGCAGGCTTCTAGGATGGCGATGGGGACAGGAATGAACTAAGTCATACATTGAAAAAGAAGGGTCTAGGTATCGAGCTAAGTCTAATTTGCACAATTGGTCATCACGCTTGGTTGAAAAGCCAGTGGCGTGAAGCTACCGTGCGCTGGATTCTGACTAATACATTGCATTAAAGTTTGCTTTCAGGAAAAAAAAAATTTAGAAAAATGCATAGCATTGCATATGAGAAATTGGAATATTGGATGAAAATTTGAATGGATTGAGATGCCATGGATATGAGGAATGCCTGAATGCCTTGTGGATGTTGGTGAAAGTCGAGCGTTTGTTTTGTGCCTCCGTTGTGATCGGAGAGGGCCCCTGTTGTGTGATCAGGGTAGCCTTGAATTGTGATGAGACCCACACGAGCTAGTCGACCAGCGATTCGATAGCGTCGTGGTGGGGTGTGAATTATGTAAAATATGTTTTGTTTGAAAGATCGTAACCAACAGAATCTTAGGCATGGCATGTGAAATTGGCATCGAGAAAGTGTTGAGATGTGTTACATCTTGAGTGATAATGAACACTCTGTTTGGTGAAATGAGATGGACATTATGGTTTTGAATGATGCCATGTGAATTGGCGAGTGTGAGAAGCGAACTCGAGATGTTCGTAGTGCGATGTATGAGTAAATGATATAGCGAAATGACTAGATAGATCTGTGAGTATTTTGGTCGATGAGGACCCCTTTTTAATGATTAAGATTGTGAGATGTGGCGATTAAGAAAGACAAGTGATCAGAGTACGCAGCGGAAGCGTAACAAGACCACATAATTGAGTGAGACAACGACTGTAAGGGTCTTGATTTTGCTAAGGAGGAAGTAAAGGACAAGTTTCGAGGACGAAACTTCTTAAGGAGGGAAGATTTGTGACATCCCGAATTTCGATTGTCTGTAAGATAAATA
Organism: Psidium friedrichsthalianum; assembly: GCA_019149425.1. Taxonomy (NCBI): domain Eukaryota; kingdom Viridiplantae; phylum Streptophyta; class Magnoliopsida; order Myrtales; family Myrtaceae; genus Psidium; species Psidium friedrichsthalianum. Next base: position 3,491 of record JAGVVM010018085.1, read on the forward strand.
ATATTAGATTTTCGAGGATTGAGAGACAAAATTTGGACATCGCCTTGAAAGGCGTGAAATTGGCAGTTTGACTTCAGAGTGTCTAGAGGAAGGGCAAAATTCAAAATTGCAATCTCGCTCCCGTCTTGTGCTAGAATCCATGGTTAGAGAGTGTTAGTAATTTTAGCGAGGCTAGAAAAATTTGTTCGGCGGTATTCCGAGTCATTTTCCGATCGCGATTGAGCCAAATCAGCACCGAATAAGCCCCGACCGGTCCTGAAATTTCACGAATTTCGAGGAATGTCTCGTCGGTCATCTTTTTGACCACTTTGACCAGCTTTGACCGAAATTATTGGTCCCAAGCTTTATCAGTCCGAAAATTCACTGATAGTCCAAAAATCAGTCAATTCGTTCAGCGTTATGTCGCTTTCAGTGAATAGTGATTTTCAATAATTATCCTTAGGATATTTATGGTCAAAGCACTCTCTCTCTCCTCCATTATTTTCAGAATATTCTCTCTCCTCTCTCTCTCTCTTTAGATTTTCGGATTTTCTCCCTCTCTCCCGCGGCCCAGCTTTCTGCAGCAAAATTCAACTGGACGCCGACGGAAATCCGACCGTTGGATCGTCATGATTTTCGGGTATGTTGTAGTTCAATGTCTTACGGTTCTAACCCAACTTGAATCGCTTCGATCGGACGTCGTTTGACCCTTCAAATGTTCGTTTTCCTATCGGTCGACGAGTCTGTTTTCTGTTACCCGAAATTCGTGTTTGGCCCATGTTGACATATATTGATTCCAGCGACCTCTAGGACTCATTTCTAGGTTCAAATATTGATTTTTAGTATGTTTTCATCCTGGTCCAGCCCTTGAAAAGTTTGATTCTCATTAGATCGTCGCGAATCGACGCCGAAATTCCAAATCCGTCCGCTGTTGCGCGCTGTCCAGCAAGCTTCCTTTGACTTCTCAGCTTCAAATAGGTGAGTTCTACTTCTAAATCTTGAGTAGGGCATTGGATTATTCATGGATTGACTCTAGGATGTGATCCGAGGTAGATCGGTTTAGAAAATTTGACGGATTTGGCGATATTTATGGTGAATGGTTCTGTGTGAGGATATGCTGCGCTGTTCGCACTCGGTTTAAGGCTGATTATATTCTGTTTGAGCTGATTTTGTATCTAGAGGATGACTTGAGGTGGTTTAGACATTGAATTTTGAGCATTGGGATCAATTGGGGTGGAAACGGACCCAATTAATAAGTTGGGTCGCTAGTCGTGACACTTTGAGGGTTGTATATGGGTTGAAATTACATGCTTATGGGCTGGTCATGTAGAATTGTGGCCATAGATTGAGTCCCTATGAACCTTAAATGCGAGTTTTGGTTGACAAGGGCAGAGAAAGAGTAATTCTGGTGAATAATTGTGTGAGAGCCAAAGTGAATGGCTCAAAACACAATTTGGGGCAAGGATTTGATATGACTGTGTCTATGTTTATAGATCGCCTGAGTTGTAATGTTGTGAACTGTGCCTCGTAGTGTCTACATTGTCCATTCCTTTGAATTATGCCTGGTTGAATATCTTGCGAATTGTGAATTGCATGCTTAGGGTTCGATCTAAGAGTATCTGGTATCCTGAGCGAGATTTAGAGGATGAACTTGCTGAGCTGTTAGCTCACCCCTGTTGGGGATTATCTTTTCAGATGTGTAGGTTTAACACTGGATCGAACGATGTAGACGATGAGGCTAATGGAAGGCGGTGAGGAGCCAAGTCGATGGAAGGGTATGGAAGTGGTAAGCCTTGAGGTAGCGTTCTGGGGCGCTACAGTTTTGTTGACACCTAAATTTTGATTTTTCTTTTTTGATTCATATTACACAAAATTGAAAATTAATTCTCGCAAAAAATATTTCCTCATGCGTCGCATTTTCATTTTTTATTTTTTTTACATTGCATTTTGCGTTAACGGCAATGAAGTTGCAAGCGACGGTAGCAATTAAGATTCAAAAATCATTCTGAGTATATCAAGCAAGAAGGGCAATGCGAGCTTTGAGAGGACTAGTCCGATAGATTCATTGTGTCAAAGGGCCAAAGTAGTTGTCCAATCTTTGCAAAATGATGATTTTCCCATCCAGGGATAAATGGTGAAAAAATTCGAAAAATAGAATGACCACATGACTGGTTTGACTTACTTCACCTTATCGCTCATTAAAAAATGACCATTTTGCCTTCTGGTCATTTTGGCCCAAACTTTTTCCCAATCATCAAATATTTTTCATGGAATAAAATGCTACGAAATGGCGTTAGAGTAATCTACCGGAACAAATTCCTGAACATCATTGTCTCTGGTTCGCAGGAATAAATTAGTTCTCCACGCTAATTTATTAGATGTCTAATTAAACTACCAAGAACGATTAGTGGCCCTCCAAACTCTAAAATCATTTGAACAAAAAACCCAATGCGATTTGGTAGGGCTTGGAGGGCCCACGTTAGGCTAGTTAATCTAATTAACCTGATAATCTGTTCCAACGATCGAAACTAAAAGCAAATTTTTTTTCTTCGGTCGCGACTTGGATATCATTTAACTAGAAAATGGAGAATTGACCAGAGGGCCTTTTTTCCACATAGCCCACACTTGTAAGAAATCTGAAAACTTAAAAAGAAAAGAAAAAAATGACACAATCAAAAGTTTTTCGGATTCTACCATAAAATTTTATATGCGATCATTGATTTAATGGCTGAAAGACAACATAGCCTGGCGTTTTATCTAACCCCAAAGTCCATTAACTTATATGCACCTAACATATGCAAAATCTGTGCGCGCCGCGCATATATACACGCATATACTGTTAATCAATAAAATCCACAAAAACCAACTGAAATGAATCAAGACAATAGCAACTATCCAACTAGCTGTGTTGGATAAAAAAAAAAATTAGGGGGTTTACTGAAAACGATCTAAACTTCAACTGAAAACCAACTTTTTTAGAATTTTGATGTTACACTTTTGTTTCAAAAAACATCACATCAAAATGGTTTGATCCCTATCTAGTTGCACGCAAAAAGAGCGGCAGCATGTGACCTAAATTGACATCACTCGCGGTCATAAGGTATTAACGGGCGGATGGCTTGCCTTTTAAGTCTAGCGACGCCCACCTAGGCCCGAAATTGAATCATGGATGGACGTGGATCCAAAGGTTCAGTCCACGGAAAGCTACAGAACTTGCGATTGAAGTTACTAACAAAGTGCGTGTTGAGGTGTGGGATTCATATTTCCATTACAGGAATATACGGGGATCCAAAGGGCCCGCGCCCCGACAGGGTCTCGGGCCAGCGCCCAAAGCGTCAAATGGCTTTTATTAATTTGAGCTCATACTTTTCATTAGCAATTTGGATTGATACCCATGAATAATTATTGTTATATATATATATATATATTTCTTGTAATTGAGTATGTAACGATAGGTGTGAAGTGTTAATTATAAATGGAATCCTCTGCTGGACTACGCTCCGTTTAAAGTACGATTTATTCAAACAATTCATAGATTGCTGCAACAAATCTGACTACACGGGCAACTCCCATCATATGAAATGAGCTCACAAGGCACTAGTTATTACTTTTCGAATTAATCTCCCACATTGCATTACATCAAGATCGTCGAGTTTCTTCAATTAAAAAGGTTTACAACCGTATCGCGTTATTTTTTTTCTCTCAAGTATACTTGTAGGCTCGCAATTTGATAGAGAAGTGCATTCGGCTGTACATGAATCGTGGAGAAACAATCCCGCAACCTAGAAATTCATGTCGTGATCGACCGCTTGATCACACATACGGGGGAGAAATCGCCTTTTTGTTCCGAACAATGATTAATGCTGAGAACTAGTCTATTTTTCGGAATTATTGATTTAGATGATTTGGCAAGAAAATGCAACATCTGTGCTAAAAAGCCTAGGCTGGTTCGTACTTCGTTCTCTGCATGCTACTTTTGTTCATGATAATGGCTATATTCGATCCTGTTATCCTCAGTTTCTTGTGTCTGTGTAATGTGTATATGAGATTCCGAACTTGTCCTTCTGGTTTTAGTTTGGGACGGATTGGAAGAGTTGAATCATGACTATTTCCGAAATTACTACTTAAGGACTAAGTTGAAACGGTAGATCCTCAGGCAGCAATCTGGGATAGATTGGATCATGATATTTGTCAGAAAAATTTGATTGCTCATGGAGACACCAACAATAACTTATAGTTCTTTAGTGTTGTGATGTGTGACGACAATCACTGTGGTTCAATATTATTGACTCCACTATTGTTGATGCCTAGCCTAAAAGAAATATACCTCCAGGATATTTACCAAAGTCACAGAGAACATGTTCAACAAGCACTTAGTTTCCCTCCTGGATATTTTCCCACTACTGTTGTTATGGTTTGTTGTTGTTGTTAGCAATGTGTGTGATTTTGTCCTATTCATAGACGTTCAACACGATACATCTCTTGGGAACAAGTCTCATTGGAATCATCACCACTTTTCATGATCAACCTTCACTTCTCTTCACATTGATAGCATATCTTAGTAATAAGTATTTTATTATAACCATTACTACTTCTTATATCCAATAATCACTTCTTTTCGTGCCCAATCCAATCTCCACTCTTAACTATTTATCCATAGCAATAACTTCTATCCTTCATGCGCGTGGGTTTATGTAGACTTGGGTGAACTTCCTGAACAAGCAAAAAACGAAAGCCAGTTGCCCCCAAGGATGACCAGAAAAATTAGGTCTTGTCCGGTGCTCTTCCAAGCGAGGCCATCTGTTTATGATTGCTTACTTCTGATAGTCCGTTTATGTAGACCTTGAAGTTCAGCCCATGAATTTTGCGGTCCAGTGGACAAGTCAGGTTGTTATTTAGTAGTGAAGGGGGGGGGGGGGGGGGGGGGGGGGGGGGGGGGGTTCCTTTCGAGGTGCCTGCTTGAAAAAAAAAATACTTGCAATTTGAAAAGACAATTATGCAGACTCCTGTCATAACGAAGATCATAATTGCCGAAACCGATAAACCACATTGCCGGAAACAACATGATAGTCATGGTGAGCATTTGAGTCGAACGCCTTAAAAGTCAATTTCAAATTGTGAAGCTGACTTGTGCTCACGCTTGCACCCTTGTCGTTAAAAGGCTGGCAAATTAAAAAAATTGTCCAATTCCTTTATCATCAATCTCATGTAATAGTTCAAAGGCTTCATCAGACTCCATCTATTATCACAAATACTTCCACATGCCTCAAGGGCACTAGCAAATGTGAAATGGTGTGGCCTCACTGGATCTTTTATTATTTCCCAAAAGCGTTTGATGGCCTCCTCATTCTCTTTAGTTTGCGCATATCCTGTGATTATCGGTGCCCAAGACGTCATGTTGCGATCTTGCATCCAATCAAACACCTTTCTCGAATCATGAAGCGATCCACTAGCCACCCACTTCACGTACATGTCCACCAAGCTGCATCCAACACAGACATCTGAAGCCAATCCTGACCATTTAATCCAGGAATGCAATTGCAACCCAAGGGATTGCAGCTACAACCCTGAATATGCTGACAAAACAGCTGTAAGTGTAAATCTATTTTGCACAGGCCCACTCACCAGCATATCCAAAAACAAATCAACAGCTTTCTTTGGACAACCCCACCGAGTGCATCTTGTCATCATCAAAGTCCACGCAACCCCATTCCACACGGGCATTTTCTCGAACAGCTTACAAGCTGAAACCAAATCAGCGCTACCCTTTGCAAACGTGTCAATTGATGCACACCCGACATACACATCAGAATCAAGATAGCAGCTTTTGACTATAACCCCGAAACTCTATCATCGATTGATGCATTCTTCGGAACCGAGCAAGCCCGAATTGGAAAAAAAAAAAACATCTTCAAACATACGAACGAAAGTATCGACTGCTTTTTTGGCATAGCAAGAGATCATGGAACTCCAAGAAACCAAACCCTTTTATTACTCATGTCCTTAAAAGTCCTATCCGCCTCAGCCCAGTCATTGGATTTTGAGTAGAGACTGATGCGCGAGTTGAGAATTCACCGAGTCGGGCTCAAGCTGGGATCGAGCGAGCGCACAATGGACGCACCTCCTGAGCGCGAACTTCGTGGGAGCGAATGCACGACTTGAGGAGTTAGAGAGAATGCGACGAGGTCGGGACGGGACCCTTCACGAACATGAGAGGTCGAGGTGAGAAATCGCTCCGCCGAGGTGGCCAACATCGAGGTTGGTGATCAGGCGGCGGTGGAGGGGCGAGGGCGAGAGGTTTTGTTGGGAAGGGGAGAGCTTGATATTGAACGGTGGAGAGAGAGAGAGAGAGAGAGAGAGAGTCGTTGCTCCATACGAGTCGAGCTTGGTCAGTCGTATCAGGAGCACTCAATAAATAATCAATGTAAACAGAGAGGCACATGAGGCAATTTTTCTGCAAAACACAGGATGTATGTAACAAACGCTAAAAATCATACACGTTCGCGAATTACATGGTCTAACTATGCTTCTGCTGGAACTTCTTTTATTTTGCATTCATTCGAACATGGAGAAAAGATAAATCATACAATGCACGATGCCGTAATTTCATTGCCATTCCGAAATTGGCACCCTTCATAAATTGTTGGGGCACTCGGTGTGGTCGAGAATGATTCAAGTTCTATTTCAGTGTCCCCGTCATCAACTAGCTTCTCGGATGGAAATAGAAGTGGTTTCGGAGGCAGTTGCAATTTATCAATGTCGCCTTCAAGCATGTTTAGTACCCTGCTCATTGAGGGCCGATCACTGGGGATTAATTGTATACACCAAAAGGCAACTATTATCATCTTCCTTGTTATCTCCCTTTCCCTTCTACTTCTTCCATTTCAACCTCATTTTCTTTGTTGAGTTGATCATAGGCCCACAAAGGAAAATAAATTTGGCTTGAATGCTCTGCATGTGCATTTATATTCTCCTTTTACCTGCCATTTCCATCAGCAACATCCCAAAACTATAAACATCAGCTTTATACGAGACACCACCAATGTCCTTGTAGAATAGCTCGGGAGCCATGTATCCCAAGGTTCCTCTTGCAGCAGTCAACGACACTATGCCCTGGTTTGCGGGGTAAAGTCTTGCAAGCCCGAAATCAGAGACTTTTGGAGTGAAATTTTCATCTAGAAGAATATTGTGAGGCTTGATATCAAAGTGTAAAATTTGCATGTCACATCCTCGGTGTAAATATTCTATCCCCCTAGCCACACAAGAGAGACGTCATATGTTTTCTTATGATCAAGAGGATCATTCCCATCTTTAGAGAAAAGGTGCTTATCCAAAGATCCGTTAGACATGAAATCATACACGAGAGCTTGCTTAGAGTTGTTAAAGCAAAAGCCAACAAGTTGCACCACATTAACATGGTGGATCCTTCCAATAGTAGCCACTTCGCTTATAAAATCTTGGCCATTAGATTTTGTGGTCAAAATCTTAACGGCAACTTCATTGCCACTTCTAAGTACCCCCTTGTACACAGAGCCATATCCTCCTTCACCTAATTTGTTTTGAAATTTCTTGTGACTTTCTTGATATCCGAGTAAGAGTACCTTATGGGCAAAAAGTTATTATGAGCTTGAAGGAACTCTTCAATGTTTCCGTCCGCTGCTAGGTGCCTTCTCTTCCACTTACAGAATAAAAATATCAAAACACATGGAGCTCCGAGTATGAATTTTCCTGCGAGGAATTGGGCTGTGGAGAAATTTGTCCGCAGAATAGAGGAGTGTTAATGATCAATAATTACATATAGAAAGTTGTTCTTGTTTTGGTCAGAGTGCCGCTTGAGATCTTCAAAGTTGTGGGAGAAATGACCAGTTTGAGATCTCAAGCGGCACTCCTGACCAAACAAGAACACTTTCTAATGTACAAATTATTGATCATTAACACTCCTCTATTCTGCCGGACAAATTTCTCCACAGCCCAATTCCTCGCGGAAAATTCATACTCGGGAGCTCCATTGTTTTGATATTTTTTTCTGTAGTGGAAGAGAAGGCACCTAGCAGCGGACTAAACTTGGAAGAGTTTCCTTCAAGCTCTAATAACTTTTTGCCTAGGTACTCTTACTCGGATACAGAAAGTCACAAGAAATTTCAAACACAGATTAGGTGAAGGAGTGATATTGGCTCTGTGTACAGGGGGGTACTTAGAAGTGGGCAATGACGTTGCCGTTAAGATATTTGACCACAAAATCTATGCCAAGTTTTATAAGCGAGTGGCTACTATTGGAAGGATCCACCAATGTGTATGTGGTGCAACTTGTGGCTTTTTGCTTTAACAACTCTAAGCAAGCTCTCGTGTATGATTTCATGTCTAACGGATCCTTTGGATAAGCCTTTTCTCTGAAAGATGGGAATGATCCTCTGATCATAAGAAAAACATATGACGTCTCTCATTGGTGTGCTTTAGGGGGATAGAATATTTACACCGAGGTGTGAATGCAATTTTACAACTTTGATATCAAGCCTCACAATATTCTTCTAGATGAAAACTTAATCACTCCAAAAGTCTCTTATTTCGGGCTGCAGACTTTACC
>JAGVVM010018088.1:0-13800 GCA_019149425.1 Psidium friedrichsthalianum
TCAGCAATTAAAAAAAAAAACATAACCAAAGTAGAAAAAAGTGCTGTCGTGGATGGAACGGCACCACCGTTGCATTCCATGGGAAGCATCATGGAAGTTTACTGCATCACCATTTTCAGTTGCTTGTCTGCTGACTTAAGCTGTATGCAGCTCCCGGACAGGCAGAGTACCTAAAACTATTTTAAGGTCCTGTTCCATGCAGTTGTAAGCTTTGATGTCATATTTCAAATTATCATGCCGGTCCTGCCGGGGATCTATGGCAAAGAAGAAGACAAAGTCCTGAGATCGCTTTTGCTGTTGATATATGGACCGTTTAGTTGTACCATCATTGAAATGCTGAACGGATGCCTCGATTCAAGAACCGATTAAGATAGCTCTCCGCATAAAAAGAAATACAGAATGTGAAGTTGACGAGGAGGGATTCGACGGCGGAGTTGATGGTGCCAAAGAAAGGGAAGACGAAACAGATCGGGACCACCGCCGCCGATGCCTTCGCTGTAGAAGTTGCCCGCTACTGCTAGAAAGGCGGCCTCCCGCAGCCAGAGAGGCGGCAGGACATGGCAAAGAGAGGGTATTTTGAGCGATGAATAAGAGAAATTATCTCCGCTCTATTCCACTCCCATCCTAGGATTATTTTATCCTCCCCTATATCCTCCTTTATTTTAATCCAAACATCTACTAAATACAAATAGGATAAAAATATATTACATCTTAAATTTAATCGGAAGACCAACATAGCCTAAATAAAGTTTGTGATCGGAGTTTGAATCCAGCGATTCCTCACTAGATAGGTCGCAATGTCCACAATAATCGTGTGTGAGATGAGGGGATTGGCATGCTCAGTGAAGATTAGTCAAAAGTTCAAAAAATCTCAATTGATGGATAGAGAAAGAGAGAAAAACGACACTTGTCAAGCTAGAATTCGTCCAAAGATTTTCGATTAGCCTATTTTCCCTAACTAATTGATTAATACTCTGCCGCCCAATAATGATAGATGGATTAACAAATCCCAAAAAAAAAAAAAGGGTGGTTCGTTTGTTGCAAAGGCTAATCTGATCGTGGTGTTGCAACCTCCGACCAGCATGCGACATCGGACGGCTAAGTCCATTTCATGTGCTTATCCTTGATTTTCATATATTTATGTTTCCACCCCCAAATTTATATCTTAATTCATCTTGGAAGTGACAACAGCCAAGTATTACATCGATCAGTGCAGATTAATGCAACCATCTTTTATATTAGGCAACCACCATCAGCTACTGGCCCTCCAAATTTTGCATTGTTAACTAATTGGAAAAAGAAAAAAAACCTGTTGAAGGAAATTACCCTTTAGACATTCTTGAAAGATGGCGTCAAGAAAAGATTATCCTCAATCAACCCCTCTTGATTTTGACCTTCATAGTTGATAGATATACCTGATAAGAAAATTAGGATTGGAAACCATGTTTGGTTGGATGCAACACGGGCTCTCGCACCGACGTAAACTAGCGTTAAAGCCGAAGCCGATATAGATGCATCCGACCTTTCGAGATGCGAGAGTATTCGATACATCTGAATTATCATATAAGCTATAACCAATGATTGATTCCAGAACTTCAAAATCTTCGATCGCACCTCGAGTTTCGACACAATTTAAATTACCCGGTGCACAACGAGTCAACATGATGGCATGTTGATCATCGGCATACGATGTTGGAAGTGATTATTGTACCTAGTGTCACCATAGAAACTATCCTGACCTCCCCAATTCTTCCACGTGGATTTCTCTAGCTCGACACAAAGCATATATGAGAGAAATTAAAGACAATCCTCGAAGGAGTTATATATACATGGAAAGCTACGTCATGAGCTAGTATTCACATAGTCAACGCATAAGAGGAAGCCAACCCATTAAGAAAGAATTTAATTGATGGAGGAAACTTATACTGAATTAGATAATTAGACCCCATTATCTACAATACCCAAAAGTGGTCACCTGTCACATTGATGTTGAAAAATGCAACCATTGGCCTTCCATGAGAAGAGGAAGCCAACATTGCCCACTCCCGCTTGATGGGACATTCACTTTCAAGGTGTATCCCACTCGAGACTTACGCATCAATTACATAAGTTGGTTACAAAGGATTTGTTATTGTGTCAATTCAATTTAAAATTTTTTTAGCCAATTTAATCCTAATCATTTTGTATTTGTGCAAATTCAGTCTATTCAGCCTTGATCGGAAATCGCTGACAAGGGTGCTGATTATCCTATGTGACATAGCCAACACTAACGTGAAGATTTTTTAATAATATATTTTTTGTGTTTCGCTATTTTTATTTTATTTATTTTCTTGCTTTTTTTTTTTTCCTTTTTTACTCTAGCCAGTCATTGGACCTCAGCAACCGACCAAAGGCGAGGTCGACCTCACTCGCCTCTAGTGAGTTTCGACCTCAACCAGCCATTGGCAAGGCTCAACCTTGCTGCCAGTAGTCGAGGCTTGATGAGGGCAAAGATTCACCTAGCACTATCGAGGCCAACCTCACTACCTGTGGCTTGTCACTGAGGTCCAAGGACGCGGCAAGAAGAAGAAGGAAGAAGGGAATAGCGAAAAGGAAACAAATAAAAAAAAAAACCTTAAAATTGTGCTCATTAACACCGGCCACGCCATGTAAGATGACTTGCGTTTATGTGAGCGCTTTCCGGCAAAAATTGATCGCATATATTGAATTGACGCAAATGAAAAGAGTTCAGCACTGAATTGATACAATTGAATAAGTTTTAGACTTCTTTGGTAATTTTCCTGCATCTATCTGTCCTATTAGCATCCTTCTTGAAACGTGAATTCTCCCTTTTTCTTGCTATAGAACGATTCGTGTGAGCCAGGACTACTCAACAGTAGCTTACATCCAGAGCTCATCTACGTCCGGGCTCAATATGGTCGAGCTCCTCGAGTCAATGACATCACCCAGTGGAAATGCAAGCTAGAGATGAGCCCCTTTTGCAACCACGTACGGTTGACGAGGATCGCAAGTAGGTTCGATCTCGCCGTCAGGCAAAAATTGCCAGCTTCTCCCTCTGCGTCTTAGAGAACAGAGAAGAAAGCACGCCGAGTTGTGCGAGTCTTTTTCAGGGAAGTCCTCAATTGCCTACTGCCCAGATACTCTTGGTCCTCACTTGCAAAGAACGGAAAGAGAGATGAGTACGGGCTATTCCGCCGGAGGATCGGGGCTTGAAATTTCTCATCGGCCTTACCATCTCATGCCTTCTTTTTGTCCCCAACTCTCAAGCGCTGCTGATAATGATCACAGAGCGTTCAGCCTGGTGGCTCGGCTCAGGTTGAGATCAGGGCAAGCCACTTGGGGTGGTTATGGGACCGGACCCTAGCAATGAGGCCAGAAAAAAGTGCTGCCAGGACTGCGGGTGCAGAGAATCTTGAGCCAATTGAGAGGCTCTTATTAGACTTCTCCCCGCAAAAAGAAAGCTCTAATTTCAATCATAACTGACAAAGAAATTCGAATCCTTCCTCAAGTTTTTGGCACAATGGATGTCTTGACATTCTCACATGAGAAGAACTACTCGACACTACTGCTCACTAAAAGAACTCAATGTCCTCACTTCAGGGTCTCTAGTGGATCTCAGATTGCATGAGATATTAGAATTTCACATGAACAACGCCCCGAAGTATTAAAAAGCAGGATGTTCTTTGATGCAATCGGAGTGAACACTTCTGTCATGCCTTGGTGAGTAAAACTTGCCATGTGATCATTGCACAGGCAAGACTAAATAAGCACAGAATAAGGAATAAAAGAATTTCAAAGGAAAGAAATAATATACAGCACGAACATGCTAATTATGGGGCACTTCATTCGTCAGGAGCACTGCTGACCTTGATCTCCAGAAGCCTCTCGACCGGTTGCCGGCAAATGGGACACCTGTTTGTCTGAACTCAAAACTTTGGCACACCCGCTACACATACACTGTACCATGAAGAGAGAAGGAGAAGGAAATCAAACCGCCCTCTCTCTCGATTGACCAGTTACAGTTTGTAAGTATGGATTGTTGAAGGAGAGAGGAAAGTGAAGAGCTTCAAAGCCGGCCGAAACACACTGATGATATGAATGACACACGACGTTGTCATTGTGAAACCCAAACAAGCAACACCAGATAAAACTCAATCAGACATTTCCAGTTCAGGATGAGTTGAATACTCAGACTTTCTTAACCACCATCATGGGCAAAATCGAATGCTGGAAACTCCTCAAGACATTCATTAACCTCCACGTTTCATCATTTGATGATAGGGTAAATTAATGCACAATAGCATGTATTTTCTCTACACTTGGAATAAATTCACTCTTTTTCCCCTTTTCCTTCTCTTTATTCGGTGAGTTGCTATCATGGAGTGGAGCAATTGACATGATCCTCTAGTGAGTTGGTCCACACTTGTCCAATTTGGTAAACCAGGATTTCATACTGTGTTTTGATAATTCAACAAAGAACTCAAAAGAATTCAGGAAAGGATAAAACGAACTCCTCTAGCCATGCACAAACCTTGACAAGCCTCAAGCAAGAATTTACAATCCACTCAAGCTTCACAATGCTACACCGAAAAGAAAAGTTAGGGAAGCATAATTACCATGTGTCGGCAGGGAAGGACAGTTGTGTCCCTTGGTTCTGACAGACAAATCACGCATTCCTTTCCAGGGTCATTTCCTTCAATGTCACTCTCGACTGAGTTCCCGATGCCATAAATCTCCTGCAGCTCATACCTCATGCCATTCACCCACAAGATCTGCTTCACAACCCGCACCTGATATTTGCCCTTCTCCTTCTCAAACACAGCCTGAGTTATCTGAGAGTTCATGGTTCCAGACAAAACATTCCCATCAGGACCTTTCTGGGTACACACGGATGCATCCGCCTTGACTGCTAGAGTATACACATCTGTGTCACTGTGTCTTAATTCCGTCTCTTCAAACATTGAAAATTCAATTCCTGTTCCAGAGGGCTGTTTAACTTCTGGCCAAGACCTTCCTGGAATTCCACTATTACTGGTGGTAGAAGGTCTTCTTTTGTTGCACCGAGACTACAGTCCTCCCCTTCCTTTGCAAAGAAAACCACTGTGATTCTGCAGCAGACTATACACTTAGACAGATGACAAAATAACAGAGGATGGTTTATCTAACCAATGTCAGATGACAATTCTCCATTCTATTGCAAGTGACGTGCCTAAGACGACCAACACACATCAATCCAATTAACCAACTTTCAAAGAAGGAGATATGAACATGAAGTCCCACATATCGATCGGCAGTGTCAGATGTAAGTGACATCAGCAAGAAGAAAAATGGGCAATGCAAAATGCTCAAGGAAGCACCTTAACTTCAGTCAAACTCACAAGCCAATACACAATATCTTAAGAACCCATTCACTACCATAACTCTGCCACTCTCATGAAACGAAGCATTTCAGCACTTGCTATATCTCTCTTTTGCAATCCATAACTCTGTTAAATTACGTGTTTCTTATCACAATATAGAGAACTCCTCACAAGCTATCAGCACGAAGAAAGGAGGAAACATCTGAGCTGCGTTTATTCATTTAGACAACACAACAGTCTCCATCACTTACATCTCCTTCATAATGCTCAGTGTTCGTCACTTGCAGTCCATCCACGATGCTCTTGCCTTGTTTCAAACTCATAATATCCTAGGCCATGGTATGTCAGTTGACCACATTGTCATCCCCCCCTCAATAAGTCTGCTAGACTACAAAGCTTCTTTTCGACCCATCATACTCTTAAGAATCTCTTTGCCATTTCATCCAAACAGGACACTAGTATGCTGACCCGAGTTGCAGCATACAGATTTTATATCCTTCCTAAGCTCCCGAACATCACCCACTATAAGTTTGTTACATCGTGAGGACAGATTTAAAAAGAAAGTCAGCGCATCGAGACACGGAAACAATTGACCAATAGAAAGTACCATCGTCCCTCCACGGATCTATTCATACATAATACACATGTGACGAACTTATATTATGCAAAATCCTATTCTAGCAGATACTCTTTCTTTGTAGTATCAAATCACATCAAATAGTATCATCATCCTTGGACAGAGCAACCTAAGCAAGGTAAATCACAGATAACACTTCATGATCTAACAAAAGCTAGGTTCTTAGAAAACCAGTGCTGATCTTCAAGAAGCAATACCTTCCATCGACAGTTGCGTCAAAAGTGAAGGAAACCAGAAACTTCCCAGGATTCTCCTCATCAGGCTCAATCTTCAGTGTCTCCTTCTTTATGTTCACGTCATTCCTAATAGTAACCGCCTTCTGGTGCTCTACATAAGGCATCATCACGACCGGCCCGCAGGGGTACCTCCCGCCGACCCAATTCCCGTGGACCTGGTCCACATGCGGCGGGCCGCCGCCACCGCCCCGCTGGTGGTGTTGGTCGTACGGCGCAGGTAGCGGCCCGGGCATCGCCGGCGGGGGCGGAGGATAGTAGCCAGGGTACTGGTAGTACTGCGGAGGGGGATTAGGGTTCGGGTACTGGGGCGGGTACTCGTCGCAGCCGCGACGACGTACCTGTTGGAGGCGACCCCCGGCTGCGGCGGCCCCGGGGGAGGAGGGTGGCCACGCCGGCTCCCGTGTCTCCGGCGGCTGTTGGCGCCGGTGCTTCCGCTGTTGCCCATGGGGTTCCCTTCGGGCAGAAGAAACGAACAAGTGGGGTTTTCGATTCGGTCCAAATCATGCAACTAGCGAAGGGCGCATTGGACTGTGCTGGTGTCAAAAATCGAACTTGATCATCCCAATCATGACGGATCGCAACAGTGCAGAAGGGAAACGATCGCGCAGAGTCCAGAGAGTCAGAGATTGAAGGGAATGGGATTGAACTGGAGCCATGGAGAATATTGATTCCAAATTTTTATGGAATTACAAAAGGCTAAGAGTTCCATTGGCTCCAGTTCAATCCCATTCCCTTCAATCTCTGACTCTCTGGACTCTGCGCGATCGTTTCCCTTCTGCACTGTTGCGATCCGTCATGATTGGGATGATCAAGTTCGATTTTTGACACCAGCACAGTCCAATGCGCCCTTCGCTAGTTGCCTGATTTGGACCGATCGAAAACCCACTTGTTCGTTTCTTCTGCCCAAGGGAACCCCATGGGCAACAGCGGAAGCACCGGCGCCAACAGCCGCCGGAGACACGGGAGCCGGCGTGGCCACCCTCCTCCCCCGGGGCCGCCGCAGCCGGGGGTCGCCTCCAACAGGTACGTCGTCGCGGCTGCGACGACGTACCCGCCCCAGTACCGAACCCTAATCCCCCTCCGCAGTACTACCAGTACCCTGGCTACTATCCTCCGCCCCCGCCGGCGATGCCCGGGCCGCTACCTGCGCCGTACGACCAACACCACCAGCGGGGCGGTGGCGGCGGCCCGCCGCATGTGGACCAGGTCCACGGGAATTGGGTCGCGGGAGGTACCCCTGCGGGCCGGTCCGTGATGATGCCTTATGTAGAGCACCAGAAGGCGGTTACTATTAGGAATGACGTGAACATAAAGAAGGAGACACTGAAGATTGAGCCTGATGAGGAGAATCCTGGGAAGTTTCTGGTTTCCTTCCTTTGACGCAACTGTCGATGGAGGTATTGCTTCTTGAAGATTCAGCACTGGTTTTCTAAGACCTAGCTTTTGTTAGATCATGAAGTGTTATCTGTGATTTACCTTGCTTAGGTTGCTCTGTCCAAGGATGATGATACTATTTGATGTGATTTGATACTACAAAGAAAGAGTATCTGCTAGAATAGGATTTTGCATAATATAAGTTCGTCACATGTGTATTATGTATGAATAGATCCGTGGAGGGACGATGGTACTTTCTATTTGGTCAATTGTTTCCGTGTCTCGATGCGCTGACTTTCTTTTTAAATCTGTCCTCACGATGTAACAAACTTATAGTGGGTTGATGTTCGGGAGCTTAGGAAGGATATAAAATCTGTATGCTGCAACTCGGGTCAGCATACTAGTGTCCTGTTTGGATGAAATGGCAAAGAGATTCTTAAGAGTATGATGGGTCGAAAAGAAGCTTTTGTAGTCTAGCAGACTTATTGATGGGGGGATGACAATGTGGTCAACCTGACATACATGGCCTAGGATATTATGAGTTTGAAACAAGGCAAGAGCATCGTGGATGGACTGCAAGTGACGAACACTGAGCATTATGAAGGAGATGTAAGTGATGGAGACTGTTGTGTTGTCTAAATGAATAAACGCAGCTCAGATGTTTCCTCCTTTCTTCGTGCTGATAGCTTGTGAGGAGTTCTCTATATTGTGATAAGAAACACGTAATTTAACAGAGTTATGGATTGCAAAAGAGAGATATAGCAAGTGCTGAAATGCTTCGTTTCATTGAGAGTGGCAGAGTTATGGTAGTGAATGGGTTCTTAAGATATTTGTGTATTGGCTTGTGAGTTTGACTGAGTTAAGGTGCTTCCTTGAGCATTTTGCATTGCCCATTTTTCTTCTTGCTGATGTCACTTACATCTGACACTGCCGATCGATATGTGGGACTTCATGTTCATATCTCCTTCTTTGAAAGTTTGGTTTAATTGGATTGATGTGTGTTGGTCGTCTTAGGCACGTCACTTGCAATAGAATGGAGAATTGTCATCTGACATTGGTTAGATAAACCATCCTCTGTTATTTTGTCATCTGTCTAAGTGTATAGTCTTGCTGCAGAATCACAGTGGTTTTCTTTGCAAAGGAAGGGGAGGACTGTAGTCTCGGTGCAACAAAAGAAGACCTTCTACCACCAGTAATAGTGGAATTCCAGGAAGGTCTTGGCCAGAAGTTTAAACAGCCCTCTGGAACAGGAATTGAATTTTCAATGTTTGAAGAGACGGAATTAAGACACAGTGACACAGATGTGTATACTCTAGCAGTCAGGCGGATGCATCCGTGTGTACCCAGAAGGTCCTGATGGGAATGTTTTGTCTGGAACCATGAACTCTCAGATAACTCAGGCTGTGTTTGAGAAGGAGAAGGGCAAATATCAGGTGCGGGTTGTGAAGCAGATCTTGTGGGTGAATGGCAATGAGGTATGAGCTGCAGGAGATTTATGGCATCGGGAACTCAGTCGAGAGTGACATTGAAGGAATGACCCTGGAAAGGATGCGTGATTTGTCTGTCAGAACCAAGGGACACAACTGTCCTTTCCCTGCCGACACATGGTAATTATGCTTCCCTAACTTTTCTTTTCGGTGTAGCATTGTGAAGCTTGAGTGGATTGTAAATTCTTGCTTGAGGCTTGTCAAGGTTTGTGCATGGCTAGAGGAGTTCGTTTTATCCTTTCCTGATTCTTTTGAGTTCTTTGTTGAATTATCAAAACACAGTATGAAATCCTGGTTTACCAAATTGGACAAGTGTGGACCAACTCACTAGAGGATCATGTCATTGCTCCACTCCATGATAGCAACTCACCGAATAAAGAGGGAAAGGGAAAAGAGTGAATTATTCCAAGTGTAGAGGAAATACATGCTATTGTGCATTAATTTACCCTATCATCAAATTGATGAAACGTGGAGGTTAATGAATGTCTTGAGGAGTTTCCAGCATTCGATTTTGCCCATGATGGTGGTTTAAGAAAGTCTGAGTATTCAACTCATCCTGAACTGGAAATGTCTGATTGAGTTTTATCTGGTGTTGCTTGTTTGGGTTTCACAATGACAACGTCTGTGTCATTCATATCATCAGTGTGTTTCGGCCGGCTTTGAAGCTCTTCACTTTCCTCTCTCCTTCAACAATCCATTACTTACAAACTGTAACTGGTCAATCGAGAGGGCGGTTTTGATTTCCTTTCTCCTTCTCTCTTCATGGTACAGTGTATGTGTAGCGGGTGTGCCAAGTTTTGAGGTTCCAGACAAACATGTGTCCCATTTGCCGGCAACCGGTCGAGAGGCTTCTGGAGATCAAGGTCAGCAGTGCTCCTGACGAATGAAGTTGCCCCATAATTAGCATGTTCGTGCTGTATATTATTTTCTTTCCTTTGAAATTCTTTTTATTCCTTATTCTGTGCTTATTTAGTCTTGCCTGTGCAATGATCACATGGCAAGTTTTACTCACCAAGGCATGACAGAAGTGTTCACTCCGATTGCATCAAAGAACATCCTGCTTTTTAATACTTCGGGCGTTGTTCATGTGAATTCTAATTATCTCATGCAATCTTAGATCCACTAGAGACCCTGAAGTGAGACATTTGAGTTCTTTTAGTGAGCAGTAGTGTCGAGTAGTTCTTCTCATGTTGAGAATGTCAAGACATCCATTGTGCCAAAACTTGAGAAGGATTCGAATTTTCTTTGTCAGTTATGATTGAAATTAGAGCTTTCTTTTTGCGGGAGAGTCTAATAAGAGCCTCTCAATTGGCTCAAGATTCTCTGCACCCGCAGTCCTGGCAGCACTTTTTTCTGGCCTCATTGCTAGGGTCCGGTCCCATAACCACCCCAAGTGGCTTGCCCTGATCTCAACCTGAGCCGAGCCACCAGGCTGAACGCTCTGTGATCATTATCAGCAGCGCTTGAGAGTTGGGGACAAAAAGAAGGCATGAGATGGTAAGGCCGATGAGAAAATTTCAAGCCCCGATCCTCCGGCGGAATAGCCCGTACTCATCTCTCTTTCCGTTCTTTGCAAGTGAGGACCAAGAGTATCTGGGCAGTAGGCAATTGAGGACTTCCCTGAAAAGACTCGCACACTCGGCGTGCTTCTCTTCTCTGTTCTCTAAGACGCAGAGGGAGAAGCTGGCAATTTTTGCCTGACGGCGAGATCGAACCTACTTGCGATCCTCGTCAACCGTACGTGGTTGCAAAGGGGCTCATCTCTAGCTTGCATTTCCACTGGGTGATGTCATTGACTCGAGGAGCTCGACCATATTGAGCCCGGACGTAGATGAGCTCTGGATGTAAGCTACTGTTGAGTAGTCCTGGCTCACACGAATCGTTCTATTCAAGAAAAGGGAGAATTCACGTTTCAAGAAGGATGCTAATAGGACAGATAGATGGCAGGAAAATTACCAAAGAAGTCTAAAACTTATTCAATTGTATCAATTCAGTGCTGAACTCTTTTCATTTGCGTCATTCAGATATGCGATCATTTTTGCCGGAAATCGCTCACATAAACGCAAGTCATCTTACATGGCGTGGCCGGTGTTAATGAGCACAATTTTTAAGGTTTTTTTTTTTATTTGTTTCCTTTTTCGCTATTCCCTTCTTCCTTCTTCTTCTTTGCCGGTCCTTGGACCTCAGTGACAAGCCACAGGTAGTGAGGTTGGCCTCGATAGTTGCTAGGTGAATCTTGCCCTCATCAAGCCTCGACTACTGGCAGCAAGGTTGAGCCTTGCCAATGGCTGGTTGAGGTCGAACCTCACTAGAGGCGAGTGAGGTCGACCTCGCCTTTGGTCGGTTGCTGAGGTCCAATGACTGGCTAGAGTAAAAAGGAAAAAAAAAAAGCAAGAAATATTAAAATAAAAATAGCGAAACACAAAAAATATATTATTAAAAAATCTTCACGTTAGTGTTGGCTATGTCACATAGGATAATCAGCACCCTTGTCAGCGATTTCGATCAGGCTGAATAGATGAATTTGCACAAATACAAAATGATTAGGATTAAATTGGCTAAAAAAATTTTAAATTGATTGACACAATAACAAATCCTTGTAACCAACTTATGTAATTGATGCGTAAGTCTCGAGTGGGGATACACCTTGAAAGTGAATTCCCATTCAGCGGGAGTGGGCAATGTTGGCTTCCTCTTCTCATGGAAGGCCAATGGTTGCATTTTTCAACATCATGTGACAGGTGACCACTTTTGGTATTGTAGATAATGGGTCTAATTATCTAATTCAGTATAAGTTTCCTCCATCAATTAAATTCTTTCTTATGGGTTTGGCTTCCTCTTATGCGTTGACTATGTGAATACTAGCTCATGACGTAGCTTTCCATGTATATATAACTCCTTCGAGATTGTCTTTAATTTCTCTCATATATGCTTTTGTGTCGAGCTAGAGAAATCCACGTGGAAGAATTGGGGAGGTCAGGATAGTTTCTATGGTGACACTAGGTACAATAATCACTTCCAACATCGTATGCCGATTGATCACATTGCCATCATTGTTGACTCGTTGTGCACCGGGTAATTTTAAATTGTGTCGAACTCGAGGTGCGATCGAAGATTTTGAAGTTCTGGAATCAATTCATTGGTTATAGCTTTATGATGATATTCAGATGTATCGAATACTCTCGCATCTCGAAAGGTCGGATGCATCTATATCGGCTTCGGCTTTAACGCTATTTTACTCGGTGCGAGAGCCCGTGTTGCATCCACAAACATGGTTTCCAATCCTAATTTTTCTTATCAGGTATATCTATCAACTTATGAAGGTCAAAATCAAGAGGGTTGATTGAGGCTAATCTTTTCTTGACGCCATCTTTCAAGAATGTCTTAAAGGGTAATTTCCTTCACAGGTTTTTTTTTTTTCTTTTTCCAATTAGTTAACATGCAAAATTTGGAGGGCCAGTAGCTGATGGTGGTTGCCTTAATATAAAAGATGGTTGCATTAATCTGCACTGATCGATGTAATACTTGGCTGTTGTCACTTCCAAGATGAATTAAGATATAAATTTTGGGGGTGGAAACATAAATATATGAAAATCAAGGATAGCACATGAAATGGACTTAGCCGTCCGATGTCGCATGCTGGTCGGAGGTGCAACACCACGATCAGATTGCCTTTGCAACAACGAACCACCCTTTTTTTTTTTTTGTGGTTTGTTAATCCATCTATCATTATTTGGGCGGCAGAGTATTAATCAATTAGTTAGGGAAAATAGGCTATCGAAAATCTTTGGACGAATTCTAGCTTGACAGTGTCGTTTTTCTCTCTTTCTCTATCCATCAATTGAGATTTTTTTGAACTTTTGACTAATCTTCACTGAGCATGCCAATCCCCCATCTCACACACGATTATTGTGGACATTGCGACCTATCTAGTGAGGAATCGCTGGATTCAACTCCGATCACAAACTTTATTTTAGGCTATGTTTGGTCTTTCCGATTAAATTAAGATGTAATATATTTTATCCTATTTTGTATTTAGTAGATGTTTGGATTAAAATAAAGGAGGATATAGGGGAGATAAATAATCCTAGGATGGGAGTGGAATAGAGCGGAGATAATTTCTCTTATTCATCGCTCAAAATACCCTCTCTTTGCCATGTCTGCCGCCTCTCTGGCTGCGGGAGCCGCCTTTCTAGCAGTAGCGGGCACTTCTACAGCGAAGGCTCGGCGGTGGTCCCGATCTGTTTCGTCTTCCCTTTCTTTGGCACCATCAACTCCGCCGTCGAATCCCTCCTCGTCAACTTCACATTCTGTATTTCCTTTTTATGCGGAGAGCTATCTTAATCGGTTCTTGAATCGAGGCACTCCGTTCGCATTTCATGATGGTAAACTAAACGGTCCATATATCAACAGCAAAAGCGATCTCAGGACTTTGTCTTCTTCTTTGCCATAGATCCCCGCAGGACCGGCATGATAATTTGAAATATGACATCAAGCTTACAACTTGCTGGAACAGGCCTTAAAATAGTTTTTAGGGTACTCTGCCTGTCCTGGATCTGCATACAAGCTTAGTCAGCAGACAAGCAACTGAAATGGTGATGCAGTAAACTTCCATGATGCTTCCCATGGAATGCAACGGTGGTGCCGTTCCATCCACGACAGCACTTTTTTCTACTTTGGTTTGTTTTTTTTTTTTAATTTGCTGG
>JAGVVM010018089.1:0-11617 GCA_019149425.1 Psidium friedrichsthalianum
ATTTTTCCTACTTTTGAAGCAATCCGAATGCAGTTATTGGAGGTCCGCTGAAAAAGTAAAAAAAGGTTACTTCTTTTCGAAAAGTAAAAAAATCAACTACTTCAACTCCGTTTTAAAGTAAAAACACAAAATTCACTTATGGGCTTTGCCACCCTGATTTTTAATCATATTTTCCTTTTCTTTTTCTTTTTTTTTAATTAAATAAAAAATCCATAAAAATTCATAAAATTAAAAAATCAAATTTGGTGGACCCTCGGCCAAGCCTAGGGCCGATTTTAATAAAAACAAATGATTTTTCCATATTTTTGGGTATTTTTCAGCATTTTTTTTTTCGAAAAATTCAATAGAAAACAAGAAAAAATGTGAATCTGGCAAATCCAACTTTGGAAGATCTTCGCCAAGCTTAGGCTAAACCATTTTTGGACAAAAAAAAGAGAGTATTTTTCATATTTTTTGCATGTTACCTATTTTTCCGAATTAGAAAAATATTTGAATTAAAAAAATCTGCGAGAAAAAATGAGCTATGGCCAGGTTTTCGGCGATGGAGGTGAGATTAAAATATGAAAATGGGGCGAATGCATTGGGTGGCCTCACACCACGCTGGAGTTGAAAAATATCCTGGAAGATCACATAAAGAAAGCCGTTTTTTTTTCAACATTTTTCTCGATGACGAGATTACTTAGGGTTTGCTGTGAAATATTCCCGGGTTTTTTAAGGAGTCCTAACCGTGAAAATGGTTTCGGTGGAGTAATTAGAAGATCTTGGGGTTCCATGCTTCCTATAAAGATTACCAAGGAATTGATGTTGTCTCCCTCCGGTCATCTTCGAGATTCATGTTGCAATTTAAATAACGTCCACCTGAATATTATTCCTGTAAAAACAGAAAACGCCGAGCAAACGGGGAGCTGAGGGAGAGCCCACATTTGTGAACCACTGTTACTGGAATAAAGCATTCCCCTGCATGGGCGAAACTATGGCTCGGTTCTGTGAACAGGAAAAGTAATCAAGAAGTTGGCGGAGCATATTCCTTTACTCACTTCTATGCAAGACAATCCAGAGGCCACGTTGAAGAGTAGATTTTGCAGCTAAAGATTCTGTTCGCAGTCGACTTAGAGAGAAGAGACGTATTTAGATCTATAAAAGTGAAGACCAGAGAGGGTAGATGAGATTATTTATTCAGAAATCTCGACAATTTTTTCGGATGTTTATTAGGGATTGGGATAGGTTGACCGTTGGAACCGCAGGCAGAAGAATAACACAAATGGGTGCTAATAAAACGCTACAAGCGACATCTTTGTGAGGGGATTTCCGCCTCGTGGATGAATGGTGTTTGGCGTCAATTCATCGGGGATTCTTTCAGTTAGCTGAAGGCGGGCTGAAAAGTCTTACCACTAAGACAGTTGGTCAACGAGTTGATCGCAGCTGAGACTCGACAGCTGGCCTCTAAAACCTGGGGTCCTGCATGCAAAAGTAGGGGGTCTCTGGGCTCGAAAGGAGAGATACGCTCTCTCTCCCCGCTGCAGCTGAGAGGCGTCGCCGTTACCAACCCCGGCGAGAGCGTCAATATCCCTGCAAGTTCTTCCCCAGTCTCTCTCTCTCTCGGCCGCTTGCTGAATCCCATCACTGACCGGACGCTTCTCGAGCGTTTTTTTTTCGCGCCGGTTTTGGTTGGTTCAGTCGTGCGGCGGAGCTTGGTGTTGTCGAATGGCGTGATTGGTATTCTCTTGCGCTTAATGTAGAAGAACCGACGAGCCCCCGCGCGCCTTTCCCTGTTCATTGTCCGACTCGTGTCTTAATGGGAATCCTTTGTTCGCTTGCTTTATCATGATGTGCAAGCTCTGTTATATAGGATTTTTAGAGTGTTTTAGCTGGCGTCTGACGTGCTTGATGAAGGATTTTCAGGATCGAACGTTCCTTGTTCAATACTTGAAGAACTGTTCGAGATACTTTTTTTAGCTGGCAAAAGTTTTCTTATACCATTTATTTGTTTAATTACATTGGAAGTACATTTTTCGAAGGTTTGTCTCGTCTTGGCTGTGCATTACATATCGAAGTTTCATCTTTGGTTCAAGATGATAGCAAATAGGAAAAATTTTTTAGAAAACATTCCATTTCCCCATTTAAGAAAAAGGGTGGCAGCAAGAAAGCGAAGTTTAATAATTCTGGCCATGAGAATCTTTGTGAACAATGAACGCTGCTGCACTGTCCTCACTGCATACATCTGTCCGTCAGAAAAATTGGTGTTGTTATAGGCAAAGGAGGTGGCATAATCGAAACTCTCAGAGAGGAGACCCAAGGCAAAAATTACTGTCTCTGATTCATTCCAGTTCAGATGAGCGAGTAATAACTCATCTGATAGTTTGTCCTACTAGAATGTCAAGGCAGACTGGGGATGAAATTCGCTTAGGGAGACATGGGAATACATTGTGCTGCCCAAGATGCACAATCCTGAAGGTGGCAAGACAGAATTGTTGAGAAGATCTTTTTTGTGGAATGACTTTGATGATGCGAATGAACGACCTTCAGTTTACGGCACGACTTCTAGTGCCAAACAGTATGGTTGTTTTGTGTTGCAGCAAACGGGGTGATGGTAATCAAAGATTGCAAGTGAAACTGGCCTGCAAACAATTCGTGTTCTTCCCCCTGAACATCTCCTTACTGTGCTATGAGCCCGATGAATTGGTGCAGAAAGGTGTACGCAGATATACGGTAAAAACCGATGTGGTGAAGAAGTTCTCCGTGAAATCTCCACTCTACTGCATCACAAATCCTCGAAGAAGGTGAACCGCTGTCAAGAATATCCTAATGCCATCCTAGGAGTCCAAGCTTTCCTCCAAGTCTCCCATGCTAAATACGCTTTCGCCCCCAGAAATCCGATGTGTCCCACAATGACCTCAGGTCCCTCTGATCTGCTGCCACCAATGCCTTGGTCTGGCGAGTATGGAAACCAGCCCCACGCTTTACACTAGGTGGTTTTAATGGTGTTTTTCCACCGGGACAATTCAATGGAAGCTTCTGCCTGAGTTTTAATGACGTGTTAAGCTCGTTGGCAAGAATTGGATGAGTCTTGGTAGAGGAAGGAAAATGTAAACAAGTTGCAGAAAGGAAACTGGAACACGTATTCATGTTGAAGAAGCATTGAAAGAGTCAGAAGAGCGAGTCATTCGTGTCCTCTGCTGTTGAGGTCTTTGCGGATCTCCGGATCACAGACCATCTGAGGCAATTCCTCAGCTTCAAGGATAAAGTGAGTTTTCTTCTGAAAAGGGTGACTATTACGCTATACTTCTTGTTCCTTCAAGTAAGGTTGGCTGTATACTTGGACACGGAGGCCATGTTTTCAACGAGATGAGGAGGCGACTCAGGCGATATTCGGTTCTTTTTTTCAAAGGATGATAGGCCCAAGTGTGCATCTGAAGATGAAGAATGGTGCAGGTATCAGGAAGTTTTGGTGTTGCTAAAGATGCTTTGGCAGAGATCTCTTCGAGACTTAGAGTGAGGACACTGCGGGACGAAAATGCTGAGGTAAAGCTGATTCCATAGTACCTCCTCATGGATTTTGTTCTGGAGGAAGCTTACGTGCCAGAAGACTTCCACTCTCTGGATCTGTTGGTGCTGGCAGCTCTTATGAATATGAAGATTTCGAGGGTGGTCAACCTGAATATGAACCACTTGATTATCTGGGACCACGAGCTGCTGCACTTGGATACCATACTGTCAGCAGCAATTTGGAGACTAGAATTGCTAGCAATATGGTAGGTCTTGGTGTTGGAGGCAGCAGGATAGCAAATTTTGGTGAGGCGACGGTCCCAGCAGTTCGGTTGGTTCAAGGTTACTCTCGTGAAGAACGACTTCACCACCTGCACGGGCCTCCTCTCACAGTTAAAGATGCAGGTGGCCGTATTTCCACACCAATTTCATGGAACCTAGAAGCGGCAGGAATGCTAACCCCCAGCCGGCCATACTGTGGATGTCGTCAAGCTCCGTCTACGGTCTCAACACCGAGAACCCCTTTTCGACCCCCACCACACCGATTGCCCAGCCAGTCTCTACACCGCCACGAAGAAGGCCGGTGAGGAAATCGCCTACACCTACAACCACCTATACAGCCCCTCCTCCACCGGCCTCTGCTTCTTCACCATGTACGGGCTGTGGGGCCGCCCCGACATGGCCTACTTCTTCTTCACCAAAGATATCGTACCATATGCACGACGAACGACGGAGCAATGATGATGGTACGAGTTGGCATGGTATCGAGCTGAGCAGGGGACTTACGGCACCGTGTACAGGGGCACTTATGATGGTTAAGATGTTGCAGTTGTTGGACTGGGACGAGAATAGCCTTATCACAGAAGCCGAAACTGCTGTCTTGCGGGCGACATTTCATCAAGAAGTTTGCCGTTTGGGCACGAGCTTGGCTATCCTAATGTTTACGAAATTTGTCGGAATCTCTGTGGTGCACTTCAAAATAGCCTCGGACTCTCATTGCAAATGGATGTCATCATCTCTGAGTGCTCTTTGCAACCGCTATCCATCCATTAGTTTTCTCAAGGTGGATGTTGAAGAATGTCCAGCAATTGCTGGTACTAAGAATATCCGGATCGCACTTACACTCAAGATCTACAAAAGCGGATGTCGAGCTAAAGAAATTGTGTGCCCAAGTCGAGATGTGCTGGAACACTTGGCTGTAGATTCGAGAATTCTCAGCCCCACGTGTAGCTTGAGCGAGGAGGACTGGAAATGGTTCGTGGAGTCCATGCATACTCAAACCGTGGACGTGATCAAGCTGATGAAAGAGATTATGATGGTTATGCAGATTATGGAGCAGGTGCTAGAGTCTCCACGTGCTACTGCTGGTGAATTTGAAGATATATATACGAACTGCAAGAGCATGGCGAGCCTATCAACATGGTCAAAGATCTCCACTCCATGGGTGGTTTACTTGCTCTTCTCAATTTCTGGAGCATCCATATGTGAATATTCGAGCAAAGGCTGCAGATGTTGTCATAACTATAGTCCAGAAACAATCCCGGGAGCAAACGCCAACGACGCTTTGGTATGGATTTTTTTGGACAAATATAAGGTAACTTCCTCCAATTTTTTTAATTGTCATTGTGCTCGCCATGGTATTGCTACATCATTGAGTCTTGGCACGTCGCATATAATATGTTCGATAAAATGCCTCGGGTGATTCAAACCCCCACTTTAAGCCTATTCTTCGTGGCGGTTTCATGTGATAAGTGGTCACTTTCTTGTTTGGATGCATTCTCCACGCGTAGATCTTCATTTTGACATGCTGCATTACCCCTGGTTGCGACCGAGCCATAAAATATGCTCCTCCAAAGTTGCCCTGTTTGTTTGACTAGAATATGGAAATTTTGCCTTAGTGTTGGGACTTAGCCCAACTGCTTGCTTCATGCTCATTTTGATTGTCTTAACATGCGTATTTTTTGGGCTATTCTTGATTTATGGTGTTCCTGGGTGCATAGCAGAATACATACATATTCTCATTTGTCCCCGTTTCAATCTTTGGAGAGAGTTACGGGGTCGAAAACATCGCTTGTTGGCCTGATTTGTACTTGGATTTGAGTCTCAAACTGTCCACACCCCCCGACTTTCGGGCGATTTTCTCTCTCATCCCACGTATGTTTTGGGTCAAATTTTTGTTTCATTTCTTTCCTCGTATATGACTTGTCGTACTGGTATATTGCTTTTTTCATTTTTCATAACGAAGATCGAGTTATGAGTTTGAGAATATGCCTAAGTAACCCAAAAGCTAGATGTGGTTCCTGGTTATTTTTTGGCTAGGTGTTTGGGTGATCCGGAAAGGCTCTTTCATCGCGTGCTTGTGATCTGTGTATTTGGTATTTTGCTGAGAAGTTTGGCATTTTGAAAACCTGATGTTACGTAGTTTATCTAATGCTAAGCGTTTTTCCAAAAAGATGCATGAGGTGGGAGATTCCGGAGCTTGAAAACAGGCACATAGCCTGTTTATGTGTCTGGGTTCAAACCTAGGTTTCCCAAGTTGTTTGAGTTCACTTATTCGGGTGTATTTTCTTCAATTATCGGCATATCTTTTGTCATTTTCCTATGTCTGACAATTCCTTGCGTGTTGTAGTTTACGTCAGTGTGTGTTTTTGCTGATGGTATTGTCCAAGACACTCGGAATAGCCCGTTAAAACTCCTTCACGAGCAGCCCTTGCGACAAAATAAAAAAAAAACTAAGTCTGGTGGGTCAACCAACGTGGGTTTTTCCCTGTGAATCTCGGTCATGTTTTGATTCGTTTCATTTGCTTATCTTCAACCTGCATCATTCCTGGTATGTTGTAGTTTGCATCCATGTATAGATTTTCTGTTGGATGTTCCAAGGAGTTAGGAATTAATGTGAAAAAACCCATGATGGGCAATTTTGAGGATAATAAAATTCAAAGAAAATATTTCCGGGGCTGCGTCGTTTGATAATCAACCCGGAATCCTTTCGGTTTGCGCCGAGTGCCTTTGGGGCATGTGCCGGGTCAACCCCGCCCGACACATAAAAAAAATTAAAAATTTAAAAAAAATTAAAAATTAAATTAATTAGTTAATTAATTAATTAATTAATAAAAAAAAAAAAAAAAAACCCCAAGAAAGATCGGAAAATTTTCAAAAATTCTCAAAAATTAAGAAACGGGTCGTTTTAAACTGACTAATCCTATTTTCGGCAATTTTGCCATTTCAATCTTTGGAAATGACGATTTTGCCCCTTATGGGCAAATCGTCCCGGAAGATTCAGAAAATTCAGAAAAGTCTCAAAAACTAGGAAGCGGCCATTTCGACTGGTCAATCCTATTTTTGGATGATTCCCCTTTCTAATCTTTTCAAAATGACGGTTTTACCCTTTAAGGGTAAATTGTCTCAAAAAATTTTGAAAAATTCTCAGAAATCGTGGAAAATAAGGAAGGACCACATTCAACTAGTTTGACCTATTTTCACTCCCCGTTCCTTGAAAAATGACCATTTTACCCTTCTGATCAGTTTGATCCTAACCTTGTCATCCCAAATGATTTTTCATGAAATTGGTACCGAAAGGGCGTTAGAGTAATCTAGCGTAACCAAGTCCCCGAACTCATAATCTCTGGTTCGCAGGAATAAAGTATTTCTCCCGATACTTTATTTGGGTGTCTAATCAGCCTACCATAAAATGATTAGTGGCGACTCCAAATTTTAAAATCATTTAAACAAAAAAAAAATATATCAAAGTCGCGATTCGGTAGGGCTTGGGAGGGTCCGCGTTAGATTGATTAATCTAATTAACTTGATAATCCGCTCGCTCGAATAAAATATTTTTCGGGTCGCGACAATGGCCAGAAGCTAATATCTAATGTAGAAGTGTTGCCATGCGTGCCCGAGGAAACCAATCTCAACCGAGCTTATCCGAGTAAATAAAACTTTCTGCAATTATTCGAAAAAGTAAAGTGAGACATATCAAAATCACATGGTGATACGATTTTTACAAAGTGCTGTGAAGCTACTTGAGAATCAATGTATCGACGTTTGTATTTCATTTGTTTTAGATGAAGAAAACATCAAAATGCGTAAGTGGCAATAATTTCATTCAGTGTAAAATACAGAGTGAACAATAAATAAGGGATCTCCCTAAATACGCTCCCGGACATTTTGGTTTATCATTTGAACTCACATTTTTTTTTTGTTCCGAAAAGTTTAATTAGCAGCTTTCTCTATTTAATTTCTCCACAAATTTAATAAAAAAATGATTTAGATAAATTTAATACCCAAAAATGGTGGGTCAAAAAGTTTGAGCACAAATAAAAATGTTTTTAGGACATCCAGAAGTGAGAAGTGAGAGTGAATTTTTCTTGTAAGGAAAAACAAAAAATAGGGAAAAAACCATAAAATCCAAAACTATGCCCACTACGACACATTTACACTGAACTTCTTTTGTGGTATCAACAATCCAAAATTATGCCCACCGTAATACATCTATCCCGAATTTTTTTATCGTGACATATAAACTCAAACATGTACCTATGTGACACATTCACAACAAACGTAGTTTTATTTCACTCAAATCATGTAGCGTCATGTTAATGCCATTTGCTTTTCGGCGTCCATGTAGGCATCATTTTACAATTCTCATTGGCGTAACTTTGACAGAGGATAAATGTGTCACTGTTTCACCGAAAATGATCTGCAACGAAAGATCTTTCCTCGAAGGTTTGGAGTTCTTGTGGCGATTCTGGAAGTGAAGTGACATGGAAGATTAAATTAAACAATAAAGGTAACTGGAACGAAATGGTAATCTCTGACTATTTATAGTCTAATATAAAGGGTAATTATCTACGGCAATTACTTTTCATATAGTTTATCCCTAAGTTGTCGAATTGCTCATCTTATACATTGAACGATTGATTCTCTAGCTTATCTACTTTGCTTGTATCTTGGAATCACGTACCGATCTTGCGGCGTCACCGATGCTCCCTCTGCTTAGACATAGGCCACGACATCTCTCTAGTCACAACATATTCTAAATGTTTTGGGTCCCCCAAGCCCACAATGTCCTATGAGCCCTCTTGCTTTCCATAGCTTGAGTTGATTTTAGATGTCAACAGTCACACATACAAGTTTTGAGATTTTTGATCTGATGCTCCCTTTGCTTAAACATCGACCACGACATGTATCTGGTCGACGCGCTCTAAATGTTCTGGATCCTTGAGCTCGCAATGTCCTATGAAGCCTCCTGCTTTCTAAAGCACAAGTCAATATTAGGTGTCAATAGTCACACATACAAATTTGAGATTTTTAGTACATGTCACAATGGACATAATTTAAGGCTTTTGGTGTCTTTTTGCCCGAAAAATAAAAACGAAATATTGGGAGATTGCGGGGGGCATTTACGGTAGCTTGGCATTTGCAAAAACATTACATTCCCTTCCCCGCTTTGCTCGTGCTCAGTCAGATTCTGTTTTACTCTCAGGTCAGGTCGCTGCTTTGTCTCCGCTCTGTTCCTCTCTCTCTCTCTGTCAGCTCTCTCCAATCAAAGGACGTTCATTGGCCTAAACATTCCAAGAGGCGCCTATCTCCTCGCCCTCGAAGCCGTAGCAATGCAGGTTCTCCTCAGCTCAATCGAAACCTTCTGCTCGTCAGAGCTCAAATTGCATGCTGAATCCGAGTTTCGTTTGCGCTTATCTTGATCGATTTCCGGCGTGAATGGCAGCAAACCAGAACAGTCGAAGTGACGAACTTGTCAGATCTAGCCACCGAGAGGGAGATTCACGAGTTCTTCTCCTTCTCCGGCGACATCAAGCGCATTGAGATCCGACGGTACGTTGCTCCGCCATCGCTCCTGCGGTGGCTTATCGTTGCGCATGTTCGCTCAGTGGCATCGAGGTTTGGTTGGAAAATGTCGGTGGTGATGAGAGAATTTGGGATCTCCACTTTTCGATTTTGTTTTCGCAGCCTGGAAGGCTCAGAGATTGTTATCCTCGTTCTTTTCTTATTTCCTTCAGCTGAGGAAGTTTAGCTCTTTGCGTAGTCTTTGCGTGCGGAAGCAAATCTGTGTTCATCTCAGCCGGATTGCTATTGTTCCTATTTAGACTTGCGAAAGAGCTAGTTTCATTTGAGCTAGTATAGTTGCGTATCTGAGGAAAAGAAAGGAGGAAAGAATTCTTACGAGGTTTTCGTGGTGCAGGGAATGCCGACAGTCGAGCACTGCTTATGTAACGTTCAAAGATCCAAAGGCACTGGAAATTGCACTCTTATTATCGGTCTGTGCGCCTCGCATATTGAAATCGCTTTTCTGTGCTCATTCATTCTGTTGTGGCATTTTCACCCAGATCGATTGCATTTCTTTACTTGGACTTTACTTCCATTGCACCTTTTCTGAACAATGCTTCAGAGTTAAGAGGAAGGTAGACCTACCTTCAGACCCCATTAGTATTTTTCTATTGTGTTCTGATTAGCTTTCTGGGAGTGAAGATATCATCTGTTTTACACATCTCGGGCAATAAAACTTTCTTCTGGATTGTAGTTGACAGTCCGGTCCATGAGGATTTGCAGTTATCTGCCAAATTTATGGGGAGCTTTAGCTGCCAGTAATATGTTTGAAGTTCCATAAGAATTTCTGTTCTCCCTATTGGGTAAACTGCCTAAACTTATTTATTAATCTGTTCGGGGACTCAGTGATTTTTACCGTGAACGATTGCCTGGCGTGGCGGATTGTTCTGCTTTTTCTTTTAAAAACTGGAGAGAAAAACTAAGCAACTATCAATGTGGATAGTCTTTGGTAAGTTAAAACTAAACACATACTGCAGTACTTATCTGTTCAAATACTAATGATTTCTGGACTTCTAGAATTCCTCATGTACTTACATTGCTGAATTTACAGCAGTGATGCTACTTCAGGCACCTTAAAAAGTGAAAGGTCTTAGTCTTATCCATGAAAAGAAAAAGTCAAACTGAATAAGGTGCTTTTCTGATGGTGGGAAGAGAGGGCTTATCACCATAAAAAATGATTAATGCCCTTTCAAGGACGCATTAATGAAAGATACCAACCTCCACCTTATCTTCTGTGCTAACATCATTGGTAATATTTTCGCGTCTAGTTCTCCACCTTCAGTACAACACTACAGCCAGCCTGCAACTGGCGAAAACTTTTAATGTTGGAGCCCTGCTTATTGAAGTACATGTTGTGTTCACAGGGAGCAACTCTAGTAGATCAGATTGTCAATATAAGTGCGATCGAGAACTATGAACCACAACGTGACATGCAGGTAGGCATTTATCCTGCTATCTATCCTTGGATTTCTTGAGACACAATAAAAAAAAATTTCAACTCTATACATGCAGGAAGTGAGGATGGTGGACAATGCGGTGTCTGTTGCCCCTGTTGAATTTGTTGCCTCTGATGTTGAGGTGAAGAAACATGCATCAATCTCATAATAATTAGATTGATACGCGCAGGAAGTGAGGATGGTGAACTTCTCATCTGATATATAGTGGAACACATTAAGATAGTTGAAATTCTTGCATCAATCTCTGATAATTCTCAAAGTAGGAGGACTAAGATATTTTTTTTAACTTGAATTGTATTTATTACTTTACCATCCCTAGGGTGCATGCTTTGGACAGTGGGATTGAGTTGAGACATATGTGACTTACATAATGCAACTTATTTTGTTCCACCACCGGAAAGACTTTCTATCTTGCAAAACCTTGCTTTATGGGTCACTAGCATTGGTTTTCCACTTGTTAATTCTAAGAGAGTAGGACTTTTGGTTGCATCCAAAAACTGCCAGAAGAACTTTCTTGAACATAAGATTAGGGTTAGGATGCCAAATGCAAAATGGATGTGGCAAGGCCCTCCTATTAGAGATGTGACAGTGGCTATACCTAGGTAGTTATTCATTCATTGAAGTTGACAGCTCCAACTTTTCTATCTTTGCTTGTAGGCTAAAGGTGGCTCACCTGGCAATGGTAGAGTTTATGTCAATAGAGCACAGGATGTCGTCAGCAGTGTATTGGCAAAAGGTGGTGCCATCAGACAGGACGCAGTGAACAAAGCTAAAGCATTTGATGAGAAGCATCGATTGACAGCTACGGCATCAGCCAAAGTTATCTCCTT
>JAGVVM010018090.1:0-13334 GCA_019149425.1 Psidium friedrichsthalianum
TTTAATTTAGCTTTTTAATTTAATTTAATTTAACTAATTAAATTAGGTTAAAATTACATTTTTGACAAAAGTACCCCTAATTGGCTAGAAAATTTGGCCGGTCGGCCCGACTGGCGAGCTCAGGCCCTAATTAGAAACAGCTATAGCCACGTCAGGCCCTTTTTTGAAACAAAGTCCACTTCAGTCCCTTAATTGAAAAAATGAAAGCACTTAGGCTCTTTTTTTTGAAATTTTCCCAATTAGTAATTAAAGATCTAACATGTCAATTCTATGTATCATACAAATAAGTGATTATATCATAGTCATATCATATTCACGCAAATAAACATGATATTTTTCTGATTTCTCATTATATAGTATGGATTAGTAACAAAATATGAGTAAATGAAAGGGTACCTTGGGAAAATCAATCGCTTCTGGGCTTTGGACGATTCACGTCACCAGATTGCCAGCGCATCACCAACGTCCAATCGGAATCCAGAAGGACATGCCAGCGAGGCAGCTTTGACCACTGACGTCACAAGCAATAACAGTTTTTTTTCTTCCTATATGTTTTTTTTTTTTGTTTTGCCTTTTTGGGATAACATCACAAATAATTCATGAACTTTGACTCAATATCCAATAAAATTCTGAACTTTTAATTTGCTTAATATGATCCCTGAACTTTAACCTAATATGTAATATGGTCCACATACTTTTAATTTAATTAATATGGTCCTTGACCTTTTAGAACATATTCAATTTAGTCAGTGAATTTTTAATTTGATAATATAATTCATGAACTTTAACTTAATGCGCAATGTGATCATTGTACTTTTAATTTAATCAACGTGATTTTTGAACTTTTCAAACATGTTAAATTTAGTTCCTAAACTCTATGAAGCTGTTCAACATAGTCCTTACATTGATTCAAGTTTAGAAACTAAATTAAATATATTTCGAAAGTTCAAAGATTATATTGATCAAATTAGAAATTCATGGGTCACATTATATTTTGAATAATAATTCAAAGATCGTATTAATAAAATTAAAAGTCTAGAAATTACGTTACATATAAATCGAAGTCGGGATTATTTGTGTCACTTTTCCTCCCGTTTTGCGCTTCGGTTCCCCGTTAGTTTCCATGGGGTGCACTTTCCGCTTCAAGACTCAAGCTTTAAGCTTGGCCATGTCTTGAATTTGATGAACGAGGTAATTATTCCCCGCACACACGCGCACACCCAACGGAGAGCGCGCGAGCGGCAGAAGCGGCTCCTCCCAAGTCAGAGAGAGGTCAATTCCGAAGGGTCAAACCAGAAGTGGAAACCCAAGATCAAGCAAAGATCAATTGGCCTTTTGATGCCCTCGTTTGAGATTCGCTTTATGCCTGGATTGGATTCGCACGTCCTTCTCAGGTACGCGCGGACTTGCCCCGCCCTTCGACTCATTCGATCCGCTTGCGATCGGGAATTTTTTTTTTTTCGTTTCTCGTCCGCTCGAACCCTAGAGATCCTTCTGTTTAAGTGGTGCCGACTTCCTTAGGAATTTTGGAAATTGAGCACCCGGATGTTGCTTGAATAGGGGTTGGGTACGAGGTGAATTGTAATGTGGGTCGGGGTTATCGAGTGTTTCTTGAGTTTATGAATGACTTCTTGATTGTGCAGCTAGTCTCTTGAACTGGGTGTTGGTCAAAATCCATTCTTTTTCTGTGTTTTTGCTGTTCTGTGGCGGAAGTTCTGAGTGGGGGTTTTGGTTAATCATGAGCTTCAGCCAGATTTATTCATGGTGGGAAATCTTTTGACGTATTAGATATGATTTAATTGCTGCATATGAATACTTCTCTTGATTGCAACTGTACAGGCTCAGCTCGCCAAAATTTCCCCAAGAAAACAATATCCTCAATTTGCATCATATGCTTGCGAAGGGGATTTCGGTTATTTATGGTCAAGAGTCATGGTTTTAGCTTAATACGTGTAGATACTTTGAAGTTCTTGAGAAAGTTGTTTTCACTAAGGAGAACTTCTGCTTACAATGGCTAACCAACGACCACCTTCACCCGGATACTCCATCACAATGACTCCATCAAATCCTGGAATGTCAAGCCCTCATACCGATAGAAGTCCAATCCATCCTCTTCCATTGGCACCTGCAGCTCCTAGATTTGCTCCCTCGCAATTACAGCAAGAACACCTTGCTTCTCCTTCAATCAGGAGCCCCAATTTGCAATCGCCACCAAATGGAGTTCACTCTGGCAGTCAACCCCTCATATGAGCACACCTCCAGGCCCTCCAGTCTTTACTTCGCCTGTCAGGCCAGCCGCAGTGCCTTTCCGAAGCTCTCCTGCAACCCCACAGCCCGTTGCATTCTCTTCTGGGTCATCGTTGCCAGCTTCTTCCCCTCCTCACTTTTCAAATGGATCGGGTGATTTGCAGCACCAAGTATCTGATTCCGCAGAGGACTTGACATCTACTGGGAAAGCAACATATGTTTTGTTTTCGGCTCAGAAGGTACCCGTTCTCTTTTCTAGGGCTAAAAGTTGAATTTCTTGGTCATTCATTTGATCTTTCTACGAGCAAATTTTCTGTCATAAAAGACGTCACTATTTCTGTTAAATTGAGGGCATATAGTTAGTGTGTTTCCAATCACATTCATTCTATACAGAAGAGAAAATTTGCTCACTTACTGGTTTTTTCTTCTGTTGGCTATTGGCTTAGGTATTGAAACAGAAGAGACAAGCTAACGTGCCCAGTTTGGCATTTGGTGCATTGGTTTCTCCTGGACGAGAGATATCAATAGGTCCTCAAATACTACAACGAGACCCACATCGTTGCCAAAACTGTGGAGCTTATTCCAATTTTTATTGCAACATATTAATTGGCTCTGGTCAATGGCAGTGTGTCATTTGTCGGAAGCTGAATGCTAGTGAAGGAGAGTATATTGCTTCTAGTAAGGAAGAACTTAGGAATTTTCCGGAGCTTTCATCTCCAATGGTTGATTATGTGCAAACAGGAATAGAAGACCTGGTTTTATTCCAGTGTCAGATTCACGAATGTCTGCACCCATTGTGCTTGTAATAGATGAGTGTCTAGATGAGCCGCACCTCCAGCATTTACAAAGTTCATTACATGCCTTCGTCGATTCACTTCCCCCCACAACAAGGATTGGAATTATACTCTATGGTCGTGCTGTCTCAGTCTACGACTTTTCAGAGGAGTCGGTTGCATCGGCTGATGTGCTACCTGGCGACAAATCACCAACTCAAGAATCCCTGAAAGCACTAATATATGGGACCGCGGATATACCTATATCGCAATGCATGCTTCACTTCCTGTAGCACATTCAATGTTTTCGTCATTCAGGCCATACAAGTTCGACGTTCCCGAGGTTTCTAGAGACAGATGCCTCGGTACTGCGCTTGAAGTTGCTCTTGCTCTAGTTTCAAGGGCCATCAGCAGAAATGTCTCGGGGATAGTTAAAAGGTCAGGAGGGAATGGCAGAATCATTGTATGTGCTGGTGGTCCTTGTACTTACGGGCCTGGGACAATCCCACATTCTTTCACTCATCCTAACTATGCCCACATGGAAAAGACAGCAACAAAATGGATGGAACACCTTGGTCGTGAAGCTCATCGAAATAATACAGTGGTTGACATTCTATGTGCTGGAACATGCCCTGTGAGAGTTCCTATCTTGCAGCCTCTAGCAAAAGCTTCTGGTGGTGTCTTGATCCTTCATGACGACTTTGGGGAGGCCTTTGGTGTGAACTTGCAGAGAGCAGCTACAAGAGCTGCTGGGTCTCACGGGTTTCTGGAGATTCGTTGTTCAGATGATATTCTTATTGCTCAGGTTGTAGGTCCCGTGAAGAGGCCCATGTAGACACCCATGAAAGCTTTAAAAATGATGCTGCTCTATCGATCGCAAATGTTAAGTGTTGAAGAAACCCAGAGTTTCTCAATCTCCATGGAAACAAAGAACGACATCAAAAGTGAGCATGTATTTTTTTCAGTTTGCAATACAATATTCAAATGTGTATCAAGCCGAAATTACTAGGGTGATTACAGTTAGACTACCCACCGTTGATAGTGTTTCAGCATATCTTGACAGTGTCCAAGATGAAGTGGCAGCAGTTCTTATTGCCAAGCGAACTCTATTGCGGGCAAAAAATCATTCAGACGCAATTGACATGCGAGCAACAATAGATGAAAGAATCAAGGCTATTGCTCTGAAATTTGGGTCCCAAATACCAAAGTCAAAGCTTTGTCGGTTTCCAAAGGAGCTCTCTTTGTTGCCTGAGTTCTGTTTCATCTTAAAAGGGGTCCTCTGTTGGGTAGCATAGTTGGCCATGAAGATGAGAGGTCTGTCTTGAGGAACTTGTTTCTAAATGCATCTTTTGATCTCTCACTTCGCATGGTAGCTCCTCGATGTCTTATGCACCGAGAAGGGGGCACTTTTGAAGAACTTCCGGCATATGACCTGGCAATGCAATCTGATACGGCTGTAGTTCTGGACCATGGCACAGATGTCTTCATATGGATGGTCAGCTACGTCAACCTTTCACTTAATTTCTCATGCTTGATGGTGCCATTTTCTGTTGGTTGCTTGTCGGATGTGATGCCGGCTGCCCGTGGCTAGTCCTTTAGGTACCTGACTGTTTCCCCATGGGGACCTTGGGAATAATTTGCTCTTTCTGAGTACCATAAGAGAAACTTGTCTTGCTGGTTGCTGGATCTTTTCACATCGTTTGTCTGCATGGGTGGGATTGTGTCTGTGTCTGTGTGTCTTTTTTCCAGAGCCTCATGCCACCAATAGACAGTCTTTATCTGTTTGTATTGAATGGGTTTATGCCTGCTTCTCCGGCCTATTCATTGCTTGAATTTGATGCATAATTAGGAAATCCTTTAGTCTTCGCACCAGAGCATTTGTGCAATGTCATGCCTGTGACACTTCATGCACATATAATCTTCTTCACACAACAGTTAGACCTATAATTGTTTGGTGTACACCTTGATGAATGACAGGAAAATGTAAGGTTAGATCTTATTATCTAACCCAGCTGGAGTTGCTGCACATTCCGGAATTTACTGTTGAATATAAGTTCTCTGCATAGGCATTGCTACCTGCTATTTTTATGTCATTCTTGTAGCCTTTCTTTTCTAATCTGCTTGTTAATGACTTTCCCATCGATTGATAAAGGGCGCTGAACTTGCTGCTGACGAAGGTAAAAGTGCAGCGACTTTAGCCGCTTGCCGAACGTTGGCTGAAGAAATCACAGAATCACGATTTCCAGCTCCTAGAATACTGGCATTTAAGGTTTTTTCCTCCCTCACACTCTTCTGTTTAATTTGCTGTACGTTATTCAAGTGATGAAAATGCTATTGGTTTCCTGTTCACCAGGAGGGAAGCTCTCAGGCCCGGTTTTGTTTCCCGTTTGATTCCGGCACACAAGGATCCTCCTTATGAACAGGTAGGTGGTAAAAATTAGCACTGCATCGCCCTATTTATTCTTTTCCTTTGTGTTTTTTCCATTATTGATGGGAATTTCATAATTTGCTATCTCACTTATCTGTACATGCAAATGTTGTTTCATGTCTTTAAGGGAAGGCTTGCTATACTAAGTTCGAGGATTAAGAGTGGGATTGAACATGAAATTTGATTTTGATTTGCAGGAAGCAAGATTCCAACAACTTCGAAGTTTGACGGCAGAACAGAGGACAAAGCTTAAAAGCAGTTTCCTTCACTTTGATGATCCTAGCTTCTGCGAGTGGATGAGAAGCTTAAGAGTGGTTCCTCCCGAAGCCAGCTGATGCAGTCCTGTGGTTTTTTTGTGGCTAAGTTACTTCCGAACTCAAATGCTTGGATTCGCACTGTCATATTGCCAAAAGGAGACCAGCTTCTGTTCCTATTTCTTTTTCGGCCACTTCTGTTTCTTCTTGTTTATTTTTGGTTTTTCCAGGCAAAGTTTCAGGGGATATGAGAACACTGGGATAGCGTTGGGTATATGGATTGGCAGTACCATTTCCGATCTCACAATTTTTTGCCCTAAACATTTGATTGTTTTGTTGTTGATTAAGTTGTAGCTGAAGTTTATTATCCATTCGAATTCACAGATGATAGTGCTATGAAGCCCATGGGCAATAAAAATTTGTTCATTTGGTCCTTTAACTAATGTTGCACTACACTGCTCTTCAGGTTTTATGATGTCATGTAGGAGATTGAAATGTTTAACCGCTATGAGGATGCCAATTCGATCCAGACCCACCCATTTGACATGTCTAGAGGTTGGTAGGGGATATGCAAGTTATGCTTGTCTGTTGGTAAGCATTAGTCGAAGCTGTAAATCATAACGTAAGAAGGCAGATGTTCCTCTTTGTATGGGGACAACATGAGAAGACAACCACCCTCATGTGGCAAGGTAACATCATCAGATGGTACACCCATTCAATGAAGGGAAAGTATCAAATAAGGACGTCAAAGTATCCTCATTTTCTTAAATAAAGGTCTGAAGTAGACATTGTCTTGAAAAAGAGTCTGGAGTGCACATTGTTTCAAATAAAGGCCTAGAGTGACTATAGTAATCTTAAATAAAGTAGACATTTATTTTTATTTTTATTTTATTTTTTTATTTTTCTATTTTTTGAGAGACCTCCTACTTGATTTTTTTTTAATTTCTGTTTTTTTTAATTTAATTTAACAAAAAAAATTAGATTAAATTGACATTTTGACAAAAATGCCCTTAATCGATAAGAAAATTTGGTCGGCCAGCTCATGAGGTTAACCCT
Organism: Psidium friedrichsthalianum; assembly: GCA_019149425.1. Classification (NCBI taxonomy): domain Eukaryota; kingdom Viridiplantae; phylum Streptophyta; class Magnoliopsida; order Myrtales; family Myrtaceae; genus Psidium; species Psidium friedrichsthalianum. The sequence continues at coordinate 6,759 of JAGVVM010018090.1, forward strand.
TATTTGAAATAACTATAGCTATTTCGGGCCTTCTTTGAGACATGATTGCACTTCAAGTCTTTATTTGAAATAAAATTCACTTCAGGCCCTTAATTGAAATAATAATAGCACTTGGGGCCTTTTTGGAAATTTTCCCTTCAATGAATTCAGGCTACCACTGGCTTTTAGGGTGAACGAAGAATTCGGAGATGCTAATGAATGGCACTGGATATGGAAGGTCCTGTGGTCCTAAAAAAAATATATGGTAATGAAAATGAAACATTTTGACACGAGAGAAGTTGAAGGATACTTCTCTTTTGTACTTGGTTACACACCCGCACTAACTAGTCACTTGTCTAAAGAGATAGTTCATTTGATTAAAAGAAAATCAAGGTCCATTCGTTTAATTTTGTTATATATTTAATAAAGTATCAAAAAGAATTCTACTCTCATCTTCTATTTTTTGAGGATGTGTTTGCAAAAGGATAACAATAAGGGTTAATACCACGAAAAACCTCAAACTAATATATATGTGACAAATTTACGGCAAACTATTTTTTTAACTACAGGAAACCCTCAAAATTAGTGCATTTGTAATAAGTTTATTCTCTGTTAATTTTTCATTAAGTTGGGTTAGTATCTCGAAGAATCTCAAACTGATACGCTTATGACAAACAGAAGGTAAAAAACCTAAATCGATACACCCATCAATTACCACTCATTATCCTAATCAATATTTTCATTAAGTTGGGTTAGTATCTCGAAGAATCTCAAACTGATACACTTATGACAAACAGAAGGTAAAAAACCTAAACTGATACACCCATCAATTACCACTTATTATCCTAATAAATAATTTGATGTTAAATTTTAACAAAAACTAATGAAAAGTAAATTTATCACAAGTGTGCCAGTTTGTGGTAAATTTGTCATAAATGTACAAGTTTAGGATTTTTCATGATATTATCCCTAATTATAACCTATTTTAAGGACAAACATAGTTTTGTAAATTAATATTCCCTTGAAGAAATTCCTTTTCATATTGCAAAAAAAAAAAAACTCTTAAGTGAATTTCTTGTGGTACCACCAAAAGCTTATTTTGGATTGTTGAAGCATACAGAGGAAATTTGCAAACTTTCTAAGAAACCAAAGAAGGAAAAAGATAGGCCAGTTTTAATTTTAATTTTCTTTTGTTGGGGTTGGCTGGTCAGCCCTGCCCTGCCTAAATCTCTGATTTAGGGGTATTGCATGCTCCTATTTTCAACTGCCGACTTCTTCGCTTTCCGTGATCTTACCAACGTCACTTCGACTGCAAAACGTTAGGCGGTGCCTGTCAAGACACTATCCAGTAAGAACCCCCTCCCTCCCTCTCTCATATCATGAATAATTTTCTCATGGATTAATGGGTCGATTCAATTTTCATGCACCTTCAACCCCCTTGCACAGTTCAGTAGAATTGTGATATATATGCATGAGACCGTCTATTCTGGTCGCGAAGAAGCAATTTTTAGCGTAAATTTCGTAACCCTTTTGCATTTTCAATGGGAATTGGCTAACAATGATCAGGTCAGAGCATGGCTGGTGGTGAATCGAAGAAGTCCAATGCAAATGCAGGTGCCGGTCAGTGATCTCATACGTTATTCCAATTTTGTGCTATTGTATTGTGAGATAATGCTCGGTGTGAAGATGCGTCTGATCTGATCTGTGGTGGTGATATACAGGGGGGAAAAAGAAGGAGGTGAAGAAGGAGACTGGTTTGGGCCTCGCCAACAAGAAGGATGAGAACTTTGGAGAGTGGTATTCGGAGGTATGTTTTGACTGCCTTTTTTTGGGCTACGTGGTGTCGATCACTTTGTAAATGTCCAGTATTTCTGTGGAGTAGTCGGTTGTGAATTGAAGGAAATAATCTACTTAAAGACTCTTGATAGAAAGATTGAACTCTCATGCAAAATTTTGTGATCTTCTGCATGTGGTCTTTAAGGGAAAAAAGGGCTCTTGTGATATTATTGGGTCTGTGGTATGTGGAGAGGAGTGGAGTGTGAGGTGCTGTTTGGAGTTCTTGTTATATTACGCAATGAAAAAAATTTGGCAACTTGCACGTATATTGCTAGGGACCTCAGAAACATTAAATCTGGTTTTACCAGGTTGGGGCCACTCAGCTGTATGTGGAGTGATATATTTGATTGGACATTTTTATCAGTTATGCTTCTTCACACAATGCAGGTTGTTGTGAGTGGCGAGATGATTGAATACTATGATATATCTGGCTGCTATATCTTGAGGCCTTGGGCAATGGCTATTTGGGACGTCATGCAAGTGAGTATTGAGCATGTTTCCTTATAACTGAATCAATTTTCATTTTTTTATTATCTTTATTGAATCCTCTAATTCATACTCTTTTTCTTCTGTCCTTCTTTTTCATTAGTCACAATTTCTCTGGCTATATCTCCAGGTTTAGTTTAAGAGCGTGTTTCGCACTACCGCCTTCTTTTGTTCTCACCTATATTTTCTTCTTAAATTATGTGATATTGATTTTTGAGCATGTATGTCATAATTTCTTTTCTCTTTCCTCTAAATATTCCCGATGCATTAACCTTGATCCCATTGGCACGAAGCTATCTTCACTCGGCGAAGAAAATAATTTGATAGCAATGCTTTATTTGCAGGGCTTTTTTGATGCAGAGATCAAGAAAATGAAAATTAAAAACTGCTATTTCCCTCTTTTTGTCTCTCCTAGTGTTTTACAAAGGGAGAAGGACCACATAGAGGGTTTTGCTCCAGAGGTAACATGTGCTTCTCTGTTGCTATATGCTAGAAGAAATGTAGTCATAAATTGATAGCTTGTGGGTTACTTTTCTAGAATCTTTGCGATAGTTGTCTGAATAAAAATGACTCTTTCAGGTTGCTTGGGTGACTAAATCAGGGGAATCTGATTTGGAAGTTCCTATTGCGATCCGGCCAACTAGTGAGACTGTCATGCACCCATACTATTCAAAATGGATAAGAGGACACAGAGATTTGCCTTTGAAACTCAATCAGTGGTGCAATGTTGTCCGATGGGAGTTCAGCCATCCAACTCCATTTATCAGGTTTCTATCTGGATAATGTAGCTGTTTTGTGTTTTTTATCATATGTTGATGGATGTTAGTACAAAGGTTGAGATACTTTATTTTTTTTGTCACTTAAGCTCTGTAACAATCCAATTTATGAATGGATTTGCTACACTGTACAGTGCTGGGGATTCTTACATACTGCTGGTTTTGTTGGCTGGAATGTTCATTTCACCAAAATAGTTTTGACATACTACAAAAATCATCTGTCCCTTCAGGAGTGATGTTTTGGCCCCAAGCGCAGTTGATTGCATAAGTCATTATATAATAGTTACTCCACTAGTGAAAATACTGAAAAGATGATTATTGAGTGATCTATAAATCTTTTATCTGCAGGAGTCGCGAATTTCTTTGGCAGGAAGGTCATACTGCTTTTGCAACAAAAGAAGAGGCAGATGCAGAGGTTTGCCTCTCTATAGTTGTTGGATTCGTAATATATTTGTGGAGTAAAAATTGGTGTAGAAGATATGATTTGATTTTCTTTTTTTGATTTCGGGTTTTTGCGGTTCTATATTAGAAGATAAGAAATGAAAATATTCGACAAAAAGTTGGAATAGTACCGGTGGCAGAGAAGATGAGGGAACATAGATTAAGATGGTTTAGACATATTCTTTGTAGACCCCTAGATGCCCCGGTAAAAACAGAAGTTTGTTGCCGAAAACGTGACATGAAGAAAGGAAGAGGTCGGCCGAAATTTATTTGGAGGAAGGTAGTAAAACAAGATTTAATGAAGTGGAAAATAGATTGGTGTATGATTTGTCTTAGAACGGAGTGGGGGAAAGCTATCCGCATTATAGAGGGGGGGATTTCCTATGTTCTAGATTGTCCTGTTTAGTCCTTTTTCCTCTTTTTTTGTATCCCTGTCTTTGCTTTTATTTCAGTATATTTTATGCTTTTCTATTCGGGTTCATCAACCACCGACCCCAATTGATTTGGGATGAAGGTGATGTTGATGATATTAGAGGTTTTCTGTGGAAATGAGCATTTCTTTATTAGTAAAGTGTATGCTATATTTGAAGTGAAATTACAGCCAAGAATATATGAGAAGACCCTTGAAAACTTGAGTAGAATTCACAAGGAATTGTATGCGTCAATTTTGACTTAGACCCATCTATTTGTGACTTATTATTTGCTAACAGTGCCTGATTAAGTTTCAGTTAGAAGCATGACCCTGCACAGTTGATGTGATATTGAAATACTTACAAGTAGGCCATTGTTCAGGTTCTTGATATATTGGAACTCTACAGACGTATATATGAAGAATATTTAGCTGTCCCGGTCATAAAGGGAAAGAAAAGTGAGCTGGAAAAGTTTGCTGGTGGTTATTACACAACGTCTGTTGAGGTACCCTGAGAACCACATGGCAAAAGTTTGTGGCTGTTCTGTTTTCTTCTTTTCTATTGAATGAAGTGGCTGTTTGTTTTGTTCAAGTATTATTCTCTCCATCACTTCCTTTTGGTATCATGTGGCAGGCGTTCATTCCTGAAACTGGCCGTGGTATACAAGGAGCAACTTCGCATTGCCTGGGGCAGAATTTCGCCAAAATGTTCGAGATTAATTTTGAGAATGAAAAGGGAGAGAAGGCCATGGTCTGGCAAAATTCTTGGGCCTATACTACAAGAACAGTATAGCTCACAAACTCAACACCCTTTTTTTGGTTGTCAGATTAGAAATAGTGCTCTCGTACATGGGGGCTAGTATACCGTGCGTCCTGTGCTTTGCAAAAACCATCCTTGTTTATGTCATATGTTTAGCCAGCATAGTTATTGACAAGTTCTTCTTGGTGGCTCTATGACCAAAATGCTGACTTTTCTCTCTTTCTTATGGAAGATTGGAGTGATGATCATGGTACATGGTGATGACAAGGGTTTGGTTCTCCCTCCTAAAGTGTCATCTGTGCAAGTGATTGTCATTCCTGTTCCATACAAGGATGCTGATACTCAAGGAATATTCGATGCCTGTACTGCCACAGCGAATACCTTGTGTGAGGCTGGGATCCGAGCTGAGGTAGACTTAAGAGATAACTATTCACCTGGTTGGAAGTACTCACATTGGGAAATGAAAGGAGTACCCCTGAGGATTGAAATTGGTCCAAAGGACTTTGCAAAGAATCAAGTAAGGAGGAATTCCTTGCTTTCCATTTTGATGGTGCTTTTTGGAATGTTCATTTCTCTTGTTCTTTTCTAATTACAGTCAGTAAGGCAGGTTTATAATTTGCATCTTGTTTGCAGGTACGTGCTGTTCGGGGGGGGTTGCAGGTACGTGTTGTTCGCCGTGACAATTCTGCAAAAAGTGATATACCACAAGCCAGCTTGGTTCAGCAAGTCGAGAAAATCCTAGCTGACATACAGCAAAGCCTTTCGCGCTGCAAACAAAAGCGGAAGCTTGCATTCAGATTGTGAGAGACTTGGGATGAATTCATTGATGCACTTGGGAAAAGAAAATGATTTCTAGCCCCTTGGTGTGATGAGGAGGTTAATATTCCCCTTTTGAAGCCAAAGTTTCTTTATCGTATTCATTGTTTTCTTAAGGAGGTTAAACATTTTGGCTTTCTAGGGGTAGAGAAAGATGTGAAAGCACGGAAGGGGGACAAAGGGCGAAATGGGGGCCGTCAAGAACTTTGTTCCCCATTCGATCAGCCTGAACTTCCCGAAGGTACTACTGTCATTAATTTCTTATAATTTTGGTTGGATCTGAAGGTACTTATATATGATGAATTGCTTATTTCCTACGGACCTCTACACTGGTACCTTTGCAAAACTACATTGTGTTGTAATATATAACTCAGTACAATCCATGTTGTTTAAGTGTGTCAAACTCGGTCCTTTGTCACCAAATTCCATTTGCTTACAACCAAGTTATATTGGCAATGTCATTCATATGATTTCCATATTAACTATGCGTTCAGGACAAAATGCTTGCGTCGGGAAGCCAGCCAAAAAATGTCCTACTGGGGCAGAAGTTTACTAGGCCTTGTTGATCAGCTATAGTTTCAGTATCTCAACCGTGCCTCGGAACTGTTTGTTTCTGCAAGGAAGTAATTCAAGTCTTTCTTCTTCATTACCGGGTTTACGTGATAGCCTTATAGGAATGACCATTTGTTAACCAGAAGTGAAACATCAGTTTTTCTCTAGTCATAGGCTGCTCGGGTACTCATTTTTCATGTCTATAATGTCTCTGGAAAGTGGCCTTAATATACTCCGACATCTTAACGTAATTACTCTAGTGTATACTTTCAAGCATTGAGAGATGCGGTCATGTTTTTTTTTTCTTGTCATGTTTGCGAATGAACATTCTGTCCTAATTCTAAGTGACTTTTTTCTTATCTGCAATGCGTATTCGCCACAGTATTACTTATTGATTTATACGCACTTGTATGTTGTGAGATCGTGTATCGAATAATTGGAAACGTGTGTAAAGTTACGAGGTGTTGCTTCAAGAAGCAGCTTCTCGAGCGATCATAAGTCAAGCCTCCGAGTGAGCATTT